>JAIPRK010000434.1:0-206866 GCA_025469195.1 Chaitophorus viminalis
CCGTTCAGAATCGTTATTCGTATACAATGATATCTATCATTGCATTCAAATTTAACAAATCCATTGTAATAATGACCTATCCTATAAACGAAGTGCACTCCACCCCCAACTGTACAGCAAAGCGAGGCTCATCGGTTTTTTTTTTTTTTTTAGTATTTAATCCGTAGATTGGTCTACAATAAATGTTCTCTCCATGATTCTCTGTCTTTGAGTTGTTTGTACGAATTGACTCTTGCATCTTTAATTATTTGACTTATGTAACATGTTCTTGGCCTACCTCTTCCACGTTTCCCTTCAACTATACTTTCCAGTGTGAGGCCATGGTCTCATGGAGTTCTTCATTGTATCTTAACATATGACCTATCATATGTCATCATCTTGATTTTAATTATTTAGCAATGTTTCGATGGCTGTATATACATTTTATTTATTATAGGATAGGATATTAATTTATTCATTGATAATTCTGCTTTCACGTCCATCAAAGTTCGTATGGATGAAAATTGGAAGGGGTTTGTAAGGTCACTTAAATTACTCTTGAGGGCATGGTAGTTATAATTCATACATAATATAACTATGTTGCATGGGGGTATCAGTAATTTAGATCTGTGATTTTATGACCAATGTCATAGGTATATATCTTATATATCTTAATTTTTAAACTCAAATTTACATATATATATTCTTTGTCTTAGAAAAATATAAAAAAATCTACTTTTATTCATTGTTATGTATGGTAACACAATCATTCAAGCATTGATACAATATTACAATATATTATTTATTTATATTACATTATCAGCTGGTGCCCATTGTACAGTTTAGGATAAGGTAACATCAACATAACAGAAACAAATATGCAATGCATTTAAAAAAATAATAGTATTATTACACTAGACCAGAGAGGTACTCATTTGCTAATCTCATCATACAGTGGATACGACCATAATTTGTAGAATGACGAGGTACATAGTATGAGCACATAGTCTGGAAGATCTGCATGCAACCCTAAAATTCACCTCAGCACTATATTATCACTATAAAACAAGTGTATAATTTTAAAGTTATCACTTTGTAATCAGGCCTTAGGAATATCTCCGGGTCTTTAGATTTGATTTAATATTTTTTAAATTTTTAACAATCTTATAAGACTTATTATATTGAGACTTCATATAGGGATTAATGGGACAAAAAATTAATGATTACTTTCAACAGCGAAAATAAAGAACTAGGAATGGTGCTATTATTAAAATAAGGAAAGGTGTATGCAACGTATTATGTAAGTAATAAAGTTTTTCTAGTATTTCAATCTATTAAGAAATCATAATTGATACTGAAAGAAGCTATTAACAAAGAACTATAATTATAATATTAATTGAAAAAAAAAATATCATTACAAAATCAATAAATCCCTTGATTCTTTTTTAATCAAAAAAATGTACACAAACAATAACCTTATATTAATTTAAAATTAAACTAGCTAGAAAAATAAAAAATTTTATTCCTTTCAAATAAAAATGTTCAATTCTGCATACAAACATAAAATAAATATCAAACAAATGTTAATCATCAAGTATTTCAATCACATCAATAGGCTCAGGTTTAATTTCAGACGCAGTTAATAAGGTAGTAGATAATTTATTTTGTCGAATACCTCTGACTTTCTTCTTTAATGCTATACCACCTGTAATAATACAAGTAAATAAATATATTTTTATTCTCAGGATTAAGTTTTCTTTATAAATAAATTGTTTTTTAAGTTACTTATACTGGCATAAAATATGTTAAAAGCAAATAAAATTACATTTAGTTGTTTGGTATAACAGTGATAAATTTTCTATTGACTTTTTTTTGGTTTGATTTATTGTAGCTAAACGCCTAGAAAATAAGAATTAAATTAAATACATTAAAGGCAAAGGAATGACCAAAGTGAAAAAATGCTGTTCTTACGAGTTTTTGGGTTGTTCAAATAGTCTAAATATACCATTTCCACTAATTGTTGACATATTTAAAGGCTGTAAAAATTATAAATTTGTTAATTTAATTGAGATAAATTAAAATTAACACCTTATGAGACTTACACTATCTCTTAGTTCAATTAAATAGAATATTAGAAGACTGAATGACATTATTGCTAATGGTAGCTGACTATCATTATTCAATGTTAGCACATCTACAGATGATAATATAATAAATGGCACCAAAAACAAGTAAATTGATATCCTGTAAAAAAGAAAAATATTAGAAACAAAATTATAAAAAATTGAAATAGTTGATTATTAATAAATAACTTACCAAACAACACAATGAACAATAAATTGTGCAAGGCATAATAATTTTACAACCTTGCTATTTGTTCGGTTGTGATAAACTTTTAAGAGTCTAGCAGCTTCCAATGTTCCAAGTGATAGATTAGACAGCCCAAGGAATACAAAACCGGCTTCTGTGCAGCTATATAATTTTAAATACTTGTAGTTTTAGGTCTTTAAATATCAAGTTACTTTGATAAGTGCCTAAAATCAATATCAAAGTTCCTTGAAGTATAATTATATTATCTAATTTAAATCATACAAATTACCCAAAACAATATGTAGAAGCGAAAAAACCCAATACTGCTCCTTTTTTAATAGCACTTAATATTGGTCGCTCGTCCAGTTGGTTCATGAATGATGTATACACACTGTGCAATAAGCATGAGTACAGAATGATAAATTTAAAATTTCTAGATGGGTCAACAGTTTCTGTAAGTGCACAACGATCCATCATTTGACTAAAAGAATCCAGTAACCAGAATATTAAAGATGGGTTGGATTGAGAAGGTTTGAATGTGGAAAAACATATGGGAACACTGATGAAACAGAACAGTCCACTAGTCAATGAATTCAATAGTACATTGATCTCTGGTAATCTGAACTTGTGTGATGAATAAATGGAAATACATTTCTAAAACAAAATGTAATAAAATATAAATCATTTAAAAATACACTCATGAATTACATACCTTAAAAAAGTCAGTAATTCTTTTTAAAAGAAACGACCACAAGATAAAAATCACCGGTATTCCTATTATAAAACTATATTCATTGAAAGGCAGTGTTAACATGATTAAAAAATTTGTTCACGTTTATTGCTATAGTTCAAGAATACGAATTTTTCAAATGTTTGGGTAACGGAACCGGGAACAGAACAGTAAGTCAGTAACGTTTTCTAACATTATTTTATTTATAGACCCCTGCAGTCCAGACTCCAGAGTCAATCCAGAGTCTAACCAGTACAATCAACTAACACAAAGTCTAGCCGTTACTCACTGGTTGTCACACTGTTCCTTTGATAAGTGATAACTGATAAGTGATAACTCGTAACAATTATCGGTGAGCACGGCTCATATACTCTATGGCACGGCTATAGTATTTATAGCCGTGTCGGTAAGCCATGGAAGAAATTCAGATGATCAATTCGATAATTCAAGTTAATTGATGAAGTAATTTGCTTGTACGATTTGGTTGAATCACAGACTATTACGGCATAAGTAGCCATAAGTAAAGCTTCACAATTTCATATCAAACAAATTTTTTTCAGTCTTTATAATATCACATGGAATAATGTACAAAGTGTTTTAAGGTTATGCATTAATGATCTTCAGTTTTTGCATTATCACTGAGAACCAAAACTACTTCTTCCAGACTACAGTTCTTCCGTCTTCTCAGTTGGGCACTTTCCGACGCCAAAGCTAAATCTTTTATGCTTGCTCGTTTTGTGGCTTTGTGCTAGCGTAATAGCCAATTTCCCATTTGATCAGTTTTTAAATTTTGAAGGTAAGTACAAATTATTAATATCATCGATTTGAATGTATACTGTTACTTTTATTAAAACACTGGTTGTTTGTGTAAACGTTGGGTGCAATATTATAACTAACACGATTAAATCTTTATGTATAAAATATGTTTGGATGCACATAATGAGATGAATTCAACGTGTTTGGGTGTTCACATAATGTTGGTAAATGTGATATATAAGTTGTTGAACTTGTTGCCTGATACCTTGTATTTATTGATACAAATTATAATACTTTTCACTTGGAGAACTATAACTGTTTGACTATATGGCGTTTATGTAATAGATATTAAGAAATACTCTCTGTGGAAACATTTGCCAGCTTTGAGGATTATAAATTATAATTATCTTAATTTACCTAATTGTTATTCATTTTAATTAGATTATTATTGTTTTTGGCTCAACAAACTTATTAAAGAAATAATATTTTAATTACTTAAATAATATTTAAGAAGTTTTATATACTTATTAATAAGTTTATAGTAAAATATTCAGAACAATATTTTACCCAAATACCCGTAAACACAATGTATTTAAATGTATTATGTTGTAGGGGCATGGTTTATTATAATTATTAAAAATTATTTTTACCCAAACGGCCAAACATGTTCAATTTTTGAAAATGTATGTAAGATTTTGTACGGCTCAATATTGTACAGATGGCAATTAATTTCTTTAGTTATGGTTCTTTGTATTCAAATTGTTTTTATACAAATCATCCTATATTATTTATTTGTTTTTACTTTATGTTAGGTTTTTAAAATTTTTACCTTGAAAATACATTGAAAGTAATTTAATTAATTGTATTTTTAGAAAACAATATGGAAGTAGACGAGGAAGATGTTGAAGCACCATCATCGAGTACTAGTAGTCGTGGTGAAAAGAAAAGATTTGAAGTTAAGAAATGGAATGCTGTGGCATTATGGGCTTGGGATATAGTTGTGGACAACTGCGCTATTTGCCGTAACCATATCATGGACTTGTGTATTGAATGCCAAGCTAATCAAGCGTCGGCCACTAGTGAAGAATGTACAGTTGCATGGGGTGTGTGTAATCACGCATTTCATTTCCATTGCATATCTCGTTGGTTGAAGACGCGGCAAGTATGCCCACTTGATAATAGGGAATGGGAATTCCAGAAGTATGGTCATTAATTAAAATTAATTTTGAATACAATTTTTTCCTTCATTTTTTTATATTATTTGTAAACATACTATAAACATTAAACATTAAAACATATGATAAATCATTTTATTCTGATTTAAAGTCTGTAATCAACATTAAAAGAATAAAATAATCTACTAATTACTCTATTACTTGTTTTGATTCTGTCACTTTTTTATAATATATTCTATCGCACAAATACAGTATATAATACTGTACTAATTTAGTGCTATACAAATAGCACTATATTTACAACATAGTGCTATTTGTATTATATGTAAATAATGGTTAAGGTATATTGTTTATTTTATTTTGTAGACAATAACTGTAAAATAATATACAAGAGTTAAGTAACTGCAATAATTAATCAATGTAGTGTTATATTTTTAAATATTGAGTATGAAAAATAAAATAATATATTGATCAATAATACGGTTTTTAGTTTTTGTACTAGCAAAACATTGATATGTTTTATAAACAATAATATTTGAGACCTAATAATAGATATTAATAATATGCCTACAATTCTAAATTTTACAATATTATTGTAATAATAAAATTGTGAGTCTTATGAAATAATCTTTGTATGTCTATAAAATATAAAATATTATTCATGAATATTGGTTTATTTGTTAACTAAACATACATACTTTCTAGCTGTAATTTCTTGAAAATGTAGAAATTGAGGACTAACCATTTTATGAATATTGGCAAGCTTTACTGATCTTTAATTTAATATAAGGAATTATGGTAATTTTTAACATAAAATATTCGTTTGGTTGGTACAATAATTATGTAATTTTGCATTTTATACTTAGTATCTTCGGTCTTAAGGTGTTATGAAATTATAACATTTTTGAAACAAATATCTGATCAAATGTGTACTAGGTGTATAACATATAAGGTGATGTTAAAGGTATCTAAAATTAGTTTCTTAGAAAAAGAAGTTATGAAAATAATGAATTTCAAAAACTTACGATATGTCAATATCCTTTGTGGATTGTAAACTTTATAGATTTAAGTTAATATTTATGGAAATAATAGTAAGTTATTTATGTAAAATGATTATTACATAGAATGGATGTATTTTAATAATTGTTGATAGGAAACTTCGTAAGAGTATGATTAAATTGGATCCAGTAAATCTAGAAATTACTAGAAATCTATTAAATTGTTGTTTTATACAAATATAATGAAGTACAATGCAAGTTGTAGCATGATTTGTTGGGAATCTAATTTTCTTGGTTGGTGTTTTGGAATTAATCGATATTTATGTTTCAGCTATGGATATAGATAATAATCTATATTATATAATATATTTTAATATCCGGGGGGCAGAGAGGGAATCAAATTCAGACTGAAAATAGAAATTTATCCAGGCTACCCACATTTTATCAATGAAATCACCAAAAAAAATTTATATGCTGATTTCCAGAAAATACACAACTACACAAAAATATAAATAAAATTCGATAATAATAACTGATTGTCATAGAATTAAATATTTTATTTACAATTAAGTAGCAGTTTTTAGTATTTCAATCATTATTTTGTTAATTTGTACTTCTAAAGTATTATATCATTTAAATATAATATACCACCTATATCTGAGGAATAAAATTAGCAGTTTAAATTAACACAATACTAATAATTATATATATATATATATATATATATATATTGTGCTTTAATAGTTTAAGAATTGTAGATAGTATGTAACAAAAATATTTATATTAAATAAATATATAAATATAATTAAATATTGAAAATTATACTAAACAAATATTACCTTAAAAAAATATGTATACATTTGTAATAATTATTTAGATAATAGTTAAGATTTTTTATCAACTACACTTATAATAATATTATCTAATTTCATAAGAATTTTATTTTTAATGGACCTTTAGCATAAAAGATTCAAGATTTTCATTAATCATTGAATATTTTAGTCTATTTTTTAAATATTTTAATGTTGAAAATTACCTTTTACAAACTATTTGTGTAACAGGTATGTTTAAAATGCACTGATATGGCATATGCTATAGTAAAATTGACTTAGAGTAAGCATTTGAAAATAAATTGTATATAATTCATACATTATACAACATTTTAACATTTTAAATATTTTACACAATTTTTATAAAACTTGCTACATGGTTTGATAACATCTGCACTCTCTAGATCTTTTTTTTTCAGAGTCACTTATATAATATGATTGTTCATTATAATCCCCATCTACAGATTGTTTTTAAAAATGTTTTTCAGATAATTTAATATCCGATGCATTCCCATATTCATACGAGTATACGACTATTCGAGGTTATTCAATTGTAACATTATTGCATTCATTATATAATACCATAATTTTATAGTTCTTAAAATGTTAATATAAACAATAATTTTTTAATAATTAAAACATTATGTAAATAAAATTTGGCATAAAATGACCACCAGGCCACTAAGCCATTATATGGTCCAGGTCAACTGGAAAATTCACATTTGCAGACTGGTCATTCCGCTCCTGACAGTAACAACTAAAACAAGATCATGGACTATTATATAATTAGTAATTACCAAAGATCGGAATTATATTCTTTTGTATATTTTTTTGAGTCTATGCAGTTAGACAGGGGTTCTTAATCTTTACAAATCATGAAACAGGTGAGTTAATGGTTAATGTTGTTTTTGCATATTTGAGAATATTTCAAAGTAAAAGAATATTAGAGAATACATTGATAAATTTTTATGGATGTTGGACATTTGTTGTTGCAGTGGCATAAATAATATAAATTATATATCCGATATGATAAAAATTTTCTTTGTTCAAAATTTAAAGTAATTTAATATTATTATTAATAATTTAATTAATTTTCTTAACACGGTGGTATTTATTATTATGAACCTATTTATATTAGGTTTTTGTATTATTTGCTTAATTATTTTGCATATTATGTATGCACAATGTATATCAATTGTTTTGTTTTATGTGTTTTAGTGTTTAATAAATGCATATTTTTAGTTCAAGAGAATATTAACATCTTGTTTTGGCTATTTTAATATATATATATTTATAATATAATTCCGGTTCTAGCTAGCCCCTAGTAATTACGCTATTGTCGCTATTACCACTTAGTCCATGGTATCGTAGATTAAATATATTTAATCTATGGTGGTATGCACTATGCATTATGTATGTCTATGGTTTCGGCGCTTCAATTTTCAATTTTCGCAGTGGTATCACACCTGTTCATATCACAAGAACTGTATAAGATAACCGCGCCTATATTTTATAGTTATCAATAAAGAGCTGAACTACAATTTGTTACTGCACGGTCCGATGCCGCCGCCGACTGCAACTATACGTTTAGTGATAGCGGTACCGTAGTAGGCACTAGTCTAGTGCTAGTTTAGTGTTGTCGCGCTCGTCTCCACACCTACAGGCTGCAGTTCGTCTCGCTGATCGCCAAACGTAATTCTGGTGTCAGTGTTTATGCGCGCATATACGTGTTCACGCAAACGCGTATTCCGTTTCTAGTTCCGAGAACGGTGTAATTGTTTTGAATAAATTGAAAAAAATAACTAAATACATTAATATTAATAAAAAATCGAAATCCTGCACAATGGGTCTTTTAACCTTAGGGGAACCGCTCACTTGGGAAGAGACGAAAAAGTTGACCGACCATGTGAGACAGCATGGCATCGATCAGTTTATAAACTTGTACTATCAGTTGTTGGACCGCAAAGGAGATGTCTTAAAATGGGGTGACGAGGTAAACACGGCCAATAATTTCGTTTTGTAGAGTAGCTCATTTTTTGCTATAATTTCCAGGTCGAATACATAATCGTGAAATTCGACCATGTGAATAAAACTGCTAAAGTCAGACTGTGTGCACAAGAGGTCCTAGATCAACTCAATGAAAAAGAAGTAAACGACCCTGAGTGAGTACTGTTGTTTCAATGATAATATAGTTATAATATAATTCATATAGGTTTGACCCAGCACTGTATTGAACTAGTTCAGAAATGTTTTAGAACCGTTTTTGACCAAAGAAATAACTGCATTTTAAGTTCTGAACTATTCTGAACTTGTTCCATTTGGAATATACCTTATGATTAATTTAGTACTAACCAAATATTAATAGCCTTGATTATTGTTTAAAAATACCTTGTACATATTTTGTGTAAAGACATAAATTAATGTCCACTATAAATTCCCGAGAAAGAATGTCATAGGTACCTTGTAAATATTTGGTTATTATTATATTATTGTTTCGATAATATACAGTTCATACCAAAATGTTACATCAAAGAGCAGTCGATACATTTTCTTTAATAAATTAAATTCAAGGTATTTTGAATATTAAAATTTTATTATTAATATATAATATTTTATTTTTTTTTTACTAGGTGTGGCTTAAGATTATATTTTTTAATGAAAGCTTTGATTTTTTGTTTTTCTACTAAGTTTATGATATATGTCTATAGATCAATAAAGTAGTTATCAAGCTACTCATGTTTTGATACTCATATATTAATAATATAAACTAACTTGGAATCCAATCTAACTTAATACTACTGATTGTTAGGTTTGATGTTCTTAAAATAACCAAAATGTTTTAAGATATTATAATTATAAATTCACCTTTATATAATAAGTATTAAGAATTATTCTAAAAATTATTGATAACAAAAATTAAATCTTTAAAAAGTAAATGTGCAAACTAAAATTAAAAATCATCAGATATTATTTATATTTCTTTATAATGAGTTGCTATGGGTTTTCGGTTGAAAATAATTTTTGGAGCACTGAAGAGAAATTGAGTTTGAATTATTAAATTTTTAAATTTAATAAGGCTTTATTTTGTATAATAAATAAATAATTACATTATATATCTATTGTAATTTATCAAGACATTTAAAATCAAACAATACTCAGTGAAAGTATTCATATTATAAATTGTGAAATGATTAATAAACAAATTGTCTGAGTATTCAATCAATTTGGTCATTGACTCATTGCACGGTTAAATAAATAATTTCAAAGAAGTATAATTTTAAATTTGTATTTATTATAATTTATAATTATTGGTTAATATATTTAGTTAAAACAGCAGGGTAATAATGATTAAAAATTAGATGTAAATTGGTTTATCAGATTTCTTAAAGTTAAATTTTTAAACATTTTGAACTTAAATTAATAATAATGAATGAGATGTACCAATAGTATACAACTTGTTATATTATTATAAATTTAACTTAGGTAATTTGCTAAAAAAAAATTAATGATGAAACTTAAGTAAACTTATAATTTTTTTATTATTACTATTATTACTATATGTTCATACTAACTGCTTATTTTATGGAATAAGCAGTTTTCTACTGATTCCCGGAATTTATTCTTTTAGTTATGCAATAATAGTTTAACTAAATACTTGTAAAGAAAATTCTAGAAGTCAATTCTAGAAAGTTAAAATTTACAGTTTTAAGGTACCTAAATCAACTAAAATTAGAAATATTTAAAGTTGTCAAATTCTTATCCTCAAAAGAATTTATAGTTGCTATAGATAATCACTCACTGTAATAAGTATGCATTCTTTGGTTTGCTCAGTATTATAAATTAATATATATACGAGATAAATAGCTTTAAAAATTAATAAAGTATTTGTTATAAGACAAGAAATCTTTGTATGCAATCATTCTTGAAGTGATAAGTTATTATTTCTTACAATCATCGTTCATTGAAGTGCAAAAACATGTTTATTACTTACTGATGCAGCCTCTTAATGGATAACCTTGATGCCATATAAATTAATAAAAAAGTTTTTTAAATTGTTTACAAATTGTTTGGCTTTAATTTAAAAATAAAATTGTGAATACTTAAATAATAAGTTTATAACCAAGATAATCAATAATTATTGGCTCACATGTGACTTGACCGAGTTAATTTTAGTTGAATTTAATAATATTAACTAAAACACTCATAGTTAAATAAATATATTTGTAAATATACATAAGAATATTTACAAAAAAATTAGAGCATTATGTTATTTTTTTATTAGTCAATTAGTTGGGTCAGTGAAATCACTTATTAATTATTCATGTATTAAAATAACAATTTTTAGTTTATATTGCATTTAATTTTTTCCAATTAATATAAATGTGTCAAATTAAATTTTAAATTGTTTTCAATCCTATACAATTTTTTTATATAGTTAACAGTAAATAATTGATTATGTAATTTGTATTATATTATACTGTTGATACACTATCTATTTATCTTTTTATGGATCTTATATTCTTATACATAGTTATAACATTCAGTATGAGTAATGTATTGTGACAGGGTATGGTTTGTAAAAATTAAATATTTATTTAATTTGTTAACTATGTAGAGTTTGTAGAGTATAGTATATACATTTTAAAGATAAGTGTTTTTTATTGGTAAATACTTAAGTGTATTATCAAACACTAAAATTTATGTTGATTATTATTTATTAGAAAACAACTTTACTTTGCTTAATATAGAATAAATTAGCGGTTCTCAAACTGTGATATGCGAAAGACTACATGGCGGTACGCGGAAGGCCGCATGGTGGTAGAATGGAAAATTAAAAATAAATATTAGGTGATGATTTTACAATGTCGTGTTTGTTTTTTTAATAGTCAGATAATAAAGGTTAGATTTCAGAGGAACATCGTCAATAAAAAAGATATCGTTTATAAACAGATTTTCAATGATTTACAAAATTAAGGCATATTTTAACATAATTTAAATTATACGTAATAATATTTTGAATGAAAACCTACAGTTTTTCCTAATTTAGAACAATTTGTGACAGCACGAACTTCAAGTAGAAGCTGATCTCATGAAAAACATAAAACACCATTGTAAAATTCTAAAAACAATGTTTGAAGAATATTTTAAAGAAGATTATTCTGATTTTTTTTTTTGGATAAGAAACCCATTCATTTTGTATTTGGATGATATTTCTAACATAAAACGAAAAAGAGTTTTTGATAGAATTGTCATGTGATGAAAGTTTGAAAATGGAATTTACTAAATTAGAATTGAGTGACTTGGATGAAGATAAAAAACGAATATTCGTTGCAGTCTAAAAAAGCATTGTTATTTTTATTACCATTCATAACCACTTATCTTTGTGAAACTGGATTCCCTTCAACGATTGAAGTAAAAAACAAGTTTTAAAACAAACTGAATCTCTAATCAAATTTTCGCTTAAAATTAAGTAACATTGAACCAGATATTCACCGCTAATATCAAATCTACAAGTTCATGGTTTTCATTGAAAATTTGTTATTTAATTCATATCTTAATTTTTAAACATTAATAAATTTGTATTAATAAATATATAATAAATTATAGTGTAGTATTTTACTGCATTTTTGTTTAAAATAAATGTATTTAACTATGTAAAGTTTGTATCGTTTTATTTTTAATTATCGGTGCCCGGTGGTACACGACTGATTGATTGAATATACTTAAGTGGTACGCGAAAAAAAAAGTTTGAGAACCGCTGGAATAAATAGTTCATGTTAACAATAATAAGTTTATATTTGCTGTTTTATTAAACTTGTATGGTTTTTGGTTTGACTTAAAAAAATCAGTTTTGTTTTATTCAAAGCCTCACTTGTTCTTGAATATAAACTATTCTTTATTTCAAAATGTCTTAAATAATTTTTAAAGTGGTGGAAACACTTTAAAATACTAGTGTGACATCATTATGTGATTTTTGCATATTAATACAGCACAGTGTCTATATATGTATGAATTTTTATGTTAAAGATTTAAATCACTAGATAAAAAAGTAATTATAATTCTGTAATATTAGTTGATTTAATTTTGAATATTTTGGAAGTTATTGTTATTTGAGACCATAATAATGGTTAACTATATGTTTGCGAGAATCTGTAACATTGGAAAAGCATTCTTTCCTTAGATCATGTTATAAATGATTAAAAATTATTTTAGATTAGTGTGTAATTTTATCTTTGTGTTACTGTTTTTGTTGCATTAAACCATTAAAAAATCTAAAAACTGATAAAATTAAAAAATTAATTACTTTTGACCTTTGTTAGATCTAGTAAATAGTAATATTTCAAAATTCTAGACAGATTTCATTATATCGATATTTCAAAATAATGTACTCCAAGAATATAATATTTATTATTATTATTAATTTATACCCAACTATTTTCTTTCAACATTTTACAAATTTAAGTATAAATAAAAAAAAATGTACAAATTATTTTCAAATCAAAAATACTTTATTAATAAGTCTGATGATGGATTAAATTATGAATACATAATATTGAATAGTGCAAATGTAGTTAAAAGTGATGGATAAAATTATAAATGTGATGTAAGAGTTGGTAGGATAATTTGTTAGAATTTATGGGTTTTGATTGTTAGTTGTATAAATTGTTTGAAAGGATTATAAACTATTGTCCTTGAAAAATGATTCCCAACTCAGTGCAATATTTGTTCAAAATGTTAGTCATTAAAATTTGTGAAAGCTTCAAACTTTAAATCCTTTATAAAAATAATCCACTGAGCCACATGTCCAGATCAGATCATCTGGTTTTTTAAAGTTAAATAAAATTATATAACCAAAATAATATAGTTATAAATATTTTAAACTATAAAGTACAAAATTACTGATTTTATTAAAAAAACTGACAATTTCATAATAATATTGAATTTCAAAGTTTTTATAAATTTTCTTATTTTTACCTTCTGGGTATAATTTTCCATCTATAAACTAGTTACATGAAACATTTGGTGCAGATTTACTCTTCAAAAGCTTGATCACAAAATGAAAATTTAAATATCAACAAGCTTATGCCTTTGCGTTGCTTCGATTTTAAAACAGATTAGGAGCTGTTTAATAGTTTTGGATTATATTATTTAAAAATTTATGTGGTAATTATTGCTAGGTATCAATTTTAAATTGTAAAGAATTTTAAGTAAATATATCTTGAAGACATTAGAAGATACTATTTTTTGTTAATAATAGTATTAACATGATCTTAAATAATTTTTTAATCTTTTTGGTCTTGGGATTCATTTTTTATTGAAAAAATGAATTTTTAAAAATAATTTAAAAAATATTAATTTTTTAAATTTAAAAATATTTGTCTTAATTATTTTGTTATCTGTGTAGGTATTTAAATTGATTTAGTAAGAAATGAAAATTAAGTGAACAATCAAACTCAAAATGTTACAGGGATAACATAGTTTTAGGTCTAACAAGGATTTACAAACAAATAATAAAATTTTTCTAAGAATAATCAGTTATTACAGTGAATAATAAACTTTATTTCCAGTAAAAAATTAAAAATTTCCTTATTCATTAATATTAAAAAATAACTGTTTCACTCCACTGAGCCTCACTCTATGATAGAAGCTCTATAAACAAACTAGTTGTGTTGCCCCTTCTTTAAATGTCCTTGACAATCATAATGTTATTCTCATTCAATTTCATCATTGTTTTGCATATACTTTTAATGTAATACTGCCAATTAATTTTTTTGGTAGTCCAAGACTTAAGTAAATTTTTTTTAAACAAAACTTAATTAAATGCCAATCTAAAGTATTAAGTAAATTATAACTCAGAACTGCTGTATGATATAACTTCAGTATTTCTGAAATATTAATCTTTTGTTGTGCCCTACATTAATGACAATTATTTTTAATTGTCTGTATCTGATATTGAGTAGTATAAATTGAGTCGTGGTACTCATGTTTAGAATTTATTTTAACCCAAAAAATTTAATTATTATATGCAGTACATATTGTTTTTAGCTTTTAAGTAAAATATTTACATTGAATGAGTTTGAACCCTCTTTTAAAATAATTTATTGATTACTATTTTGGTCCATCTGAGCTTATAAATGATGTGGAGTAAATAAAGAATATATATATAGGAATAATTAGAGCTCTATGCTTATTAGAAATTATTTAGCAGTTGTGTGTACATACATTGTATAATATTTTTATGTAGTATAATGTTATCTAATTTTATTTAATTAAATTAATCTGAAACACTGACTTAATTAACCTTACATTTCTATTAAATTATTTATTGATATCAAATATTATATATTACAGACTTATATATGTGTTATCTTGTATATATTGTAAAATACAAAAATAATCCTTGGGATAGCTAATTTTAATTTTTTTGTTGATGTATATTGTGTATATAATATAAATGATTGTATATTGTACTATCATAAATTAATATTTAATATGATTTCCTAGGTAATATTAGATCTACTTAAAAATATATCTTGGGACATTATAATTTAACCAAAATGTAGGTACCTACAATTAATTGTTAATTACTAAATTTTTATATTACAATATTGTATTTTAATATTTTCTTTATTTGATTTTAAATTGTACTAACAGAGCTAATCATTATTCCAAATAATTCATATTGGGTCAAAAAAGGTTATCTTATTTTTATAACTTTGGAATAACTGAAGATTAAATGTGTTTTTTGAAACTACATATACCTTACCAATTAAATTTTTGAAAGCATGTTGTAATAATAATGGTTAAAATGTGCCCTGACATTAAGAGATATATTATTAATTGGTCCTTTTTTATCCAAATCATTTGTATTTTTCAAAATAATAATAATCTGCTGTACCTATTTTCCAATATTATTTTCTAAAAACGTATGGTTTGATTCACATGTACATATCACAATATACAATATATGCAAATACTATTAAGTTAAAAACTCATTTTTCCATCTCGTACGTGATATATGATTTATACAGGGTGCAATTACGGAAATATCTGACATAATATTACATCAAATTTTATATAATTTTGTCTAAATTTTTTGTTTAATTTACTATCGATTTAAAGCAGTGTTTCCCAACCTGGGAAGCGTGTAAATATTTCTAGGGAGGCACAAGCAGTTATCACAAAGTTAAATTTTACAACATAGAGAAATATTACTAACGACCGGTCATCGTTATTAGGAACAATAGGAACCAATCGATTAAGATTCCACTAGACAACTATTGTATAAATTATTTGTAAAATATATAAAAATAGTGATTTTTTTTCCGATAGAAGGGAGCTCTAGATTTTTGAAAATCTTCAGAATGGGGCGTAGAACAGAAGTTGGGAACCACTGATTTAAATTCTACTTGCAATAAATGTTTATTACCTCTTGGTTTTTTTTTCAGTGTTAAATTCTATGCGGTTTTCGTAATAGTTTTACCAAAATGCTGCTCGTGCTTTTGATCATTCTTACATAGTATTACATTATTAATATTAATTGATTTAAATCAGTTACGTTTGATAAAAAGTTAGTAATATTAATTATTAATAATATCTTTATGGAGATTATTTAGCGACTGGGTATTAAATGCGAAAAATAAGATAATAATGAATGTTAACATGCACGCTGCTCACATCCATTGTTTAAATACCTATTATTTATCGCATACATTTTTAATAAAATTAAGTTTTTTATTTATGTTTAATTGTGCTATGTAGTTAACTTTTCTGTGAATATTGAAGTATGTGCCAACAAATGTTTCAAACTTAAATTGATATTAATATTTATAATTTTGATTACCTATATATATATATATTGAAATATACTTAATATATTTGTATAAAATAACTTACATTTAAATTATAACATTTATATATTGTGTAATATCTAAATTAAATTATAGACGTATTATTAAAAATATCCTCAGACTGGACACAATAATATTATATGACAGTAATAATATTCTTCAAATTATTAAAATAAAATAATCATATCATTTGTGTGCATTAAATAATGTCTACATTTATCGTTTAATTTTTCATTTTAAATTAAACAATTGCATTAACAGGTAGTATACCTTTTCAAATAAATGCAGTCTATTTGAGAAGGTATATATTCTGTAGAAATATGATTTTTTTTTTCTTTTAGGGTCATATTATATTTACGTATGTAATATACCTAGTAGCTAGTAACTACATATATATTCTGTGTTCGTGTTTGTATACATAATTTCTGAGGTAGGTTTAAATCGATATGTTTGACCGTCTATTGTTACTACAAATTACAATATTGGTTCAACAAGCTACAATTTACAAGGACATCTAGTTTTCATTACAACAGATAGTAAACACTACAATACTTCATTAATTCATTATTTTAATATTGAGTCATCAGAATCTTATCATTACTTAATTGTTGTGTAATAATAGAATATTTCAAATAAAAATAAAAATGTATTTATCTATTTATCTATAAGATACAAACAATGTTTCTACCCATATTGGCTATAGATTTTGAAACCACCCAACCGATATGCCCCAAACCGGTTTCATTAGAAAGGCATTAATGCGAAAATAAACGCCCAAACATCGTGAAGTGTGGAGTTAAATGGGCTGAGTTCAACAGTCAAGAGCAGCAGAAATACAAGAATAACATGAAGCACGTCTAGAACAAGCTGTCGTCTATCCAATAAAGTTTCTAACTTTTCGGAACCACCTGGAATGTCACCACTCATGTTAAATTTAAAAGTTGGTTCTCCGTTGATGCTCATTCGTAATTTAGATCCCTCCGAAATTGTGCAATGGAACAAGACTTACGGCGAACCATCGCCGAATTTAATTGAAGTCACAATCATTAGCGACAAATGTAAAGGAGATGATGCCTGATACCACGAGTTCCAATGATTTTACCGATTTGCCACTTCATATCAGCTTCCAGTGCGTTTGGCTTTCGGTATTACCATCAACAAAGCTCACGACCAATTGCTAAATATTGCCGGTTTGAACTTACAAAATTCCTGTTGTTCGAACAGTCAATTATATGTTGCTTGGTCCAGAGTTGAAACGCCAAAAAATCTTTATGTTTACACACCTACCGAAAAAATTCAAAATATTGTTTATTCACTAGCATTAATATAAAGTAGTTAATAAATAAATAACAATTCCTTATTTCCAACTAATAAACAAAATGTATTTCTTTTTTTAAAGTTGTATAACACGCCGAGTATCCAATATATTGTACATCTGATCAAAAACTAACCATTTAATTGTATTTAATAAATATATGTTGTGCTGACTTTTAATAGAGTTTCAAAGGGGGTAAATCTACGGGTTACGCCTTACAGGTTCAGCTAGTATTCTTATGAAATAGTTTATTTTTAGTGGACGTTGACTAAACGTCTACATTTTTAACATTTTTATTTTAAACAAATATAAGTTTATTTAACAGTAACGTTTATGTATCGATGATTAGAATTTAGACGTAATGAATTTTATATTTCAGCAATGTTAAGTCTCTATGGAGGCCTGAGTATGGTTCCTACATGATTGAGGGTACGCCGGGAAAACCTTATGGCGGTCTTCTGGCTCACTTCAATATAGTCGAAGCGAATATGCGATATCGCAGAGAAGAAGCACAACAATTGCTTGATACAGACGAAGTGCTCATGACCATCACCAATTTTCCCAGGTACCTATATAAAATAAGAATAACTATTGCTTTCTTCCCATTTCAATCAACTATAGGTGGTCGGGGTTATAAAATTCGAGATATTTGTACAAAGAATCATGTTTATGTACGGACACAAGCTCATCTATTGTTTACTGATATGTGATATTCAACTTTAAACAGTATAACAATATTTCTACTTATTATATTTGACATCTTTATTGTTCGTTGTAGTTTTAAACAACGCTAGGGAAATCTGTTATCAACTATAAATAAACAATATTAATAATCGTACATGTTTATAGTTATTTCGATGATTCTATATCTACTCGTAGAATAGTTGGGTCACATTTTTTGTTAGTGGGCTTGGCCGGGACGGATCGGGTAGAGGACGAGGGATACATTGAACGTTAGAAAGGCTATGCACTGGATTCGGTGTTTGGGCTTGTAATTTCAGATGACCCAGACAGATATAACAAAATATGCACGCATGGGACGCATTTGTGTTCAGGCTTGGATCTCCAGAGTTCACATGGCCTATTGAGCAACCAACTCCCAAAAGTGGTCCTTCGCGTTCATTGTTCATACCGGACTCGGCAATCTATAAAGGACATCCAAGGTTCTCCACTCTTACGAGGAACATTCGGCAGAGGAGAGGGGAACGTGTAGCCATAAACATTCCGAGTAAATATTTTAAATTTTAGTTTTAAGTACTAAAACGTAAGCATATATAGTATAAGCCAATAATATTAGTAATTTTACAGTTGAAAGAAATCATCGTTATAGTTAAAATACGCCAATACGAATTACGAATCAATCTTGCAGTGTTCGTTTTATACCGTGTACTTAATTGTTATTCATAAAATGTTGACGCAGTAATAATGTTCTGTCTTCACTATATAATTTAATCAACCTTGAAGATAGTACTTATATAAAGTTGATAATATGGGGGAATTTTACATTGTAAAATGTTTTCTAGCAGTTTAACACATATTTTAAGAGGAATTTATTTTCCGTGAAAATGATAATACAGAATTACAGAATACTACATTTAATTACAACTATGCAACTCGCGTCTAATAAAATATGAAATAGTTGGTTGGCTACTACTTGTTGAGTTGTAGTATTTCATACCGTTTCATCTTTATCTGGTATTTTGCAATATTATTTTATGCAGTGGTATACTGATATATATATCTGCTAGTTTTTAAGTGTTAATTATTGCGTTAATATTATTTATAAAAATCTCATTATTTTTTCAGTTAATTTTTTTCAGTTTCTTATCTAGCCTGATTTTAATTTGTTTTAAGTATGTTTGTGATTACAATAACTAATAAAATGGTAATTTTGTATTAAATTGTATAATGTATTTTTTAAATGAAATCTTATATTGTTAACGATTTGTACGATTTCCAAAATGTAATAGTTATCTAATTCAAAAATTATATTTTTATCCAAAAGTTCTAGTGTAATGAAATGTTCTAATTTTAACAAAAATTGATAATAATTTTGGCGGAAAGTATATTATATTATTATATTATAAAAATATGGGTGTTATGTCATGGGCGTTATATATAGTTTTGATAGTGTATTAGTGTATTACTACTGTCTATTGTACTATGACTATGTAATACAGTAATACACTGTAATATTGTAATATAGAAGTTGGTTTTTTTATTATTTATGTCATTACCATTTTTATTATCAACTCTAAAGTTGTATAAATCAATATCGCTTTGTGAACTGATATAATCATTAATAACTATTTGAATTATAATTTGTTTATATGTTTTTTCGTGTTTAAAATGCATGCAAACAACAACATTCACTATCCCATATGATCATAAATAAACCATGCAGACATTTTTAGAAATAATGATAGTGTAGAAAACAGTTTTTTTTTTTTTTTTTTGGTTTGAATGTTATTATTTTTATTTTATTTTTTGTTAAAAATACTAATACTACTTAATTTAACAGTTAGAAGTTATGATTATTAATTAATAAATATTACTAAGAAATCATATAAATCCACCCTGACACTTAGCATAAATTCTGCTTCAGGAAAACGTCTTCTGGTTAAATATACAAAATATAATTTTGTATTTTATTATTTAAATCAGGAGCGTCCTTGAAAATATTTCAAAGGTGGGGGTGAACCTATTTCAACTCAATAGTTACTAATATAATACAAATAATGAATAAGTAATCACATAATAAAATAGGTTTTTCGTTTATTTTTTGTATATCTATCAATTACATTATTTATATTGATCTAAATGTTTCTGTACAACTGCATTACTTCAGTCCTGTTAATCTACTTTGCCCCATTTGGCTCCTTTACCAAGTTTTTAATTTCAAAAAAATCAAAAAATAATCAAAATACGAGAATTAATGCACTTTTAAAAACATTATTTGATTAATTATCATGATAAGTAAAGATTTTTTTCTTTACAGATTTATTTTAATATGGCCAGGTATTAATTTATGTTTATAAAAAGCTTTACTATTGAGATATATTATAAATTTTAATGAATAATTACAAAAGGTTTGTTAACAAATGTTTGAAAATTGCTATGGGGAGGGGACACTGTCCTCTCTTTGTGGATACTGGATGTGCCTGATTATAATTGATCTGACGTTTTGAGGGAAAAGGGCTGAAGTACTAGTAGTTGACTATATTGAATTTCCTGATGTTGGAGTTTAAAATTATTTTAATTAAATAATATCTATTTGACATACATAGTATAGTTAGTTGCAAAGAATTGTTGGCCCTTGTCCAATATTTTCTCGATTTAACTGTGAAAAAGGATAAAAGAAAAACCGAATATCCTTTTTTTTCTATGCATTTTTAATACTTTGTTTAGTTTATAATGTATGAAATTATACATACATATATATATATAATTCATATATTCTGAGTTAATAGTTTATTTTTGATTTATAGTTTTTAAAGATAAAAATACTCAAAATCCATTCAAAGAAGACTTGATTAATATTGGCGGAGACGCAGATAGCTTAAATGCTGCATTACCTGACCACGTATATATGGATGCTATGGCTTTTGGTATGGGCTGTTGCTGTCTACAAATGACATTCCAGGTATATGTCCAAATGCTAATTAGTGACGTATTTATACTAAATACTAGTGTTATAAGGTCTATAGAGATACGAGAGGATACATTTTGAACCTTAATCGAGTTAAGCATTAAGCTATACAATGTATTTGTTTTGATAAAATGATTACTGGATTATTATTTCTTTCAATCTTCTTTTGTGTTCAACCATAAGATTGATTTTGCATTTTTCCATATTTGTTCTACTCTTTTATTCACTTTTTCAATTAGGTGTATTTTTTATACTACCTACAATTAATTGATCCCAATCAAGTTTTATGTAGTTAGTACCAACTAAAATTGTTATCAATTTATTTATGCTTTAATATTATTATTGCAATAAGGGTTTTTTCGGTTAGGATAAAAATTACAAATAAATCGTCATCATCTCGCCGTTTCATTAAAAATAATTAATTTTTTCATATAAGTATTTCATTTTTACAAATTAACATTTTTTTTTTTCATAAATAAAGGTTTAGCTGTTTTAATATACCAAGTTAGACTTTAATTTCTTTTTTTTTCACTATAGGTACCATTGATTTAGTATTTGTAGTACATTTGATTTAGACGTAAATTAATTAATAATTATTATTAAGAAACAAATTTTTGATAGAATCGATTAAAATAGAATTCCATGACTTATTATTTTATTTAATTATAATATAATGTTTCAGGCATGTTGTATCAAAGAAGCACGGACACTGTATGACCAACTGACTCCTTTGTGTCCAATTCTGGTAAGAGCATAATATTTAAGTAAAATTATACGAGTATAGTGTAGTAATGCAGTATAGCTGTACAGTTTAAGGGGATTATATGCCATGATTTTCTGTCTCTGTCGTATCACACGTGCTTCATAGAAATTTAGACGTTTTCTATTTCCAATTTTGAAAACTGATTTAAATTTATCGTTAAGTCTACATTTGA
Source organism: Chaitophorus viminalis (assembly GCA_025469195.1). NCBI lineage: Eukaryota > Metazoa > Arthropoda > Insecta > Hemiptera > Aphididae > Chaitophorus > Chaitophorus viminalis. The sequence goes on from JAIPRK010000434.1 coordinate 22,529, forward strand.
TCGACTCTAACACTTTCTTTTATTTAGTTCCCCAAAATTTTACAAAATATAATTAAACAAATTGGAAACATAATAATCAACAAATGTTAATATTTGAGTATGTTAATTCAATGTTGTTGATCTAAAGAATACTTTATAACGAATTCAAATCATTTTTCAAAATTCTTATTGCGTTAATTGATTGATCGGTACGTTGGGAATAGAAAAAAATCTAAATTCCTATGTTGGGCGTGTGTTAGACAGACATAAAATCATGGCTTATAATTCCCTTAAATATTTTGTCTTTCATATTCTCGTTGTGTAAATAAAATTATATTTGATTTCAGTTGGCTCTAACAGCGGCATCGCCTGTTTTTCGAGGGTATCTAACTGACGTGGATTGCCGTTGGGATGTGATTTCTGGGTCTGTAGATTGTCGTACCCGACAAGAGAGAGGATTGGAGCCATTGACTACTGATAAATTTGTTATACCCAAATCGCGGTATTCTTCTATATCGCTATATCTTTCTAGTCAGGGCGAAAAGTAAGAATGATTCAGTGATCTTATTCTCAGTGGTGTGGTTGAATTTACCGGGGAAAAGAGGGGAGGTATTTATTTTATTGTTTATTCCTATTTCCTAATTTAACTTTTTTTTTTGTATGATAAATAATTACCTAGTTTCAAAATCAACGCATTTCTATTCTTAGTTTACATTAGTGTTTTTATTTTACCTCTTCTTGTTTTCCTAAAAATTAGATTACTAAATTCTTATAAATATTGCTTATCAACAAATATATTTTAAATAATTTTTAATGTAATATTATATATTTATATGACATCAAAATATTTGGCTGTTGTCATATTATATAATTATTGTTATAATATTTTAATTCGTATAATACGAATAGAAATTATATGTCAATTAATGTAATCTCATGAATCAAAATCTTTTGTCTTGGGAAAGATGGAGTTAAAATGATTTTATATATAGTGTATGCCTATTCCTACTATTGGTGTTTAAGATTAGTTCATATTTTTCTGTAGGTTTAACGATGTGCCTTTAGTATATGATGAAAAAATTTACAATAAACTTAAGGATGCCAATATTGATCATCAAATGGCTCAACATGTAGCTCATCTGTTTATTAGAGATACCGTATCTTTGTTCCAAGAAAAAGTGAACCAGGATGATACAGTGGATATGGATCACTTTGAAGTAGGTTATTTTAATTTTATTGATTTTTTTTTTTTTTGAAAATGTAAAGAATTTTTTTAATTTGAAGAACATACAGTCTACTAATTGGCAGACTATGCGATTTAAACCTCCACCTCCAAAGTCTACAATTGGTTGGCGTGTTGAATTTAGGCCGTGTGAAGTTCAGTTAACAGATTTTGAAAATGCAGCCATTGTGTGTTTTGTTGTTCTACTTACCAGGGTTATTCTGTCATATCAATTAAACTTTCTTATTCCTATTAGTAAAGTAAGTAAAGATTTTTATTAGTTAATAAATAAAATAGTTCATAAATGGTACAATGTAAAGGTTGATGAAAATATGTCAAAAGCTCAAAAACGATCAGCTGCTCGGGTAGAAAAGTTTTGGTTCCGTAAGAATATAACATCTACATCCAAAACATCAAGTGTTAATGTAAATGGTACCAATGATGAAGCTATGTACACATTAATGTCTATTGACGAAATAATCAACGGAAAAGTAAATTTATATAAAACTACTTGGGCTTGGAAGTTCTTGGTTTTAAATATTCACTGTAAAAAATCAGAGAAAATTAAGATTTCATATTATTTTTGAATACTGTAATTTTATGTTAAATTATTTATTTATTTTTTCTTTTAAAACATCTTAGGGAAGAAATCCATTGATAACATAATTTTTATTTCAATTAATTATTAAGTCTTATATTTGTTATTATACAATAAATATATCAATGGTAGTAAATGATATCTACTAGGTAATTGTTTAAAATAGCTTATGATCATTTTTATCAAATGTATGTAGGTATGAAAACTAAATTATATGGGCCTGACCATACATCATATTTATGTTTGCACAATCATGATTTTGAAAATATTTTTAGTAATCACTAATCCAGTAAAATTTATTTGATAAAAAAATAATTATTTTATTAGTATAAAGTAGGAAATCTTTAGTTATATATATACAAATATAATATAATAAAAGGAAATATAAGTAACATGATACAACATGATGGAAAAAATCATTTAGCGGTGACACTATTTATTATTTAATTTAATTAATTTTAAATTTTTTAATTTTACAGAATTTAAAATCAGTACTTCCAAAACTTTAAAGATCTATCTATAATTTTTTTAAAATTTCGAATTCAAACAACAGTGCTAAATTTTTTGTTAATTTAGTTTTATATAAAATGTATCCAATATTCACTATGTTTTTAATTAATCCTGAACGGTTTTAATGGTTTGACAGAAAAAGTGCCTAAAAAAAGTGGATACATGAAATAGGTTTTCTTTATGGTTCTTTAACTATTCATATTTCTTTTAATGTAAAATACATAGATTTTCTCAACTGTTAATTCATAATACTTTAAATCGTACAAGTATATACACTTGTATTATAATCGTTAAAAGCAAAATATAAATTGCATTAATATTTTAGAACATTTAAATCATGTTAAGCTTACCTGTAGGTATTTAGTTTAAAATAAAGCTTTTCTAATTTTTATGGGTGAATTAATTAAGAATAAACTAATAAATAACTTCCAAGTTCTAATATTAAATTTGTTAACTTAATGTTATGTATTAATACATCAAATGTTTTTAGACTGGTGAATTCCCAGGTCTTATACCATTAATACACAGCTACTTGTCTAGTATGGAAGTAGATACAGACACCCATTGCACTATTCAACAATATCTTAAACTTATCTCAAGACGGGCGTCTGGACAAATTGACACAACAGCTAGTTGGATACGTCGGTTTATTCAAGAACATCCAGCTTATAGGTACATGAAATAATTGAAGAATCTCTGTTTGCATTGCTTTAAACTTAATTAAATTATTTTGATTTTTTAGACATGATTCTATTGTTAATGATGAAATCAATTATGACCTATTGATGACTGCTGACGGTATTCAATCTGGTCGTATTTCTTGTCCACAACTTTTAGGAGATTGTCTATTGGCAAACTCAAAAACAAAGGAAACAATACCACCAGCTGTACAAAAGGTATACTCTTGTACTCCTTAAAATTATTATTGTATACTCATTATTATACATTATTTTTTCGATAATTTTTGTTTATAATTGAAGTAATTTAAGTAACCATGAATACTTAATAACACTAATTTAAAAATGATTTTTGTTCATTATTATACATGTTTATATGTTATATTTAATTAAATAAAATATTAATAAATGTAAAAGTAATATATATATATATATATATACGAGATTTAATAGGAAATTTTGGGAACTAAGAATAGCTCACATTATATAAATATATTTTTTTTAAAACTGTTTATTATTTTAATATTATTGTTTGAAAAAAAAAAAAAAAAAAAAATGAAAACAAGTTTAGGGACATGCTTAGTCGCTGTCACCACTAATTAAATATTTGGGTTTTTTTTTAAGAACACCAACATCTTCCTCGGAATCAGTATTTTCCAATAGGGGTTTTCTTTTATCACAATCAATTTCTTTTGAAACATTTTCACCAATTTGAGATCTTCTGTTAACATCATCAATTTCTTCATCACTGTCTTCCAATAACATACTTTTTGTTTTTATTGGTATAGTATTTATTTCCATGTCATTTTCTTCATCACTGTCTTCTAATAATATTTTTTTCTTTTTTATTGGAATAAATGTTTCAATATCACTGTCTTCTTCATCACTATCGTTTAAAAAAGATTTTTTATTTTTCATTGTAACAGTACTTTTCTCACAGTCGCTATTTTCGTCAATACTGTTATCTAATACAATTTTCTTTTCTTTTTTTGGAATCAACATTTTTTCAATATCATTATCTTCCTCATCACTATCTTTTAAAAATATTTTCTTATTTTTCATTGGAACAATAATTTTCTCAGTGTCACTGCCTTCTTTATCGCTATCATTCAATGGAAATTTTTCTTTAATAGAAATAATTTCTTCTCCTTCATCACTATTATCAGATGAAAATTTCTTTTTATTAAGGTTACTATTTTTACTGTAGTTATCTTTACTATTTGATTCTTCAAGAATATTAGAAGAGTTGTTTAAAGATTCATTTGTAGTTTCTCTCTCATCATTTACTTTATTTTGTACAAGAGATTTCCTTATTCGATCAAATGTTGCTCCTACATCTTCATCACTACTATCATCATATTTATCATGCATATCACCATCATCTACTACAAAATTTCCTTCGATTACATTTTTAATAGCAACTGCTCGCTGTCGAATGTCATTTGCTTGCCATGTGCCTGGTATACGCCAATAGGTTTCCTGAAATAAAATTGATGTATTTAGTAAAAACAAAAATGAGTATGTCATAAAAAATAAAAAAAATAAGTGATAAATGTTAAATAAATAACATAAGTAATTACATACAGGTAAGTTCAGTAGACAGTACACTAAATGTCAGCACATAATAATGTAATATACAATTTGAACATTCAATATTACCTGAACACCTGAAGGTTTATGTATGCCCAATATTTGCATTGCGTCTTGAAAATCAACATCATTAACAGCAGTCATGCATTCATCAGTTAATGGTAATAAAGGAATATCACATTCATCAACATCCAAATCCTCAGCAGCATCTTCTAAGCTTTCAATCAACCACAATAAAGCTGGTTTCAAATTTTTATCAATTACTTTTTTAATAGCATTTAGTACATAAGTCGATGTTAAACTATGATGAATAACTTCCGGAGCATCATCGTCAGATTCAGAGTTTTCATCATTTGAACTACTTTGATCACCATTTGCTACAAACAATAAATAAAATTAAGAAATTGGTAAAAATTTAATTATAAATGGTAATTACATGTATTAGCATTCTTGGATTTTTTCTTTATCAATTCTTTTCGGTCTCCAACCAATCCCAGTTCAAGTATTTTGTCAATGATGTGTTTTTTTGGACGCTTCACATCCAATTTATCCATGATAAAACGTATTGGATCACTTGCTTCTCTGAATTCATTGACCAACTGAGTAATTTGAACAATTTCAGCCTCAGAAAATTCTCTATTACGTATTTTCTGTTTCTGTTATAAATAATTATAAATTGCAGTTACAAAATCAACAGAATATTTTATTCAAATTACTTTATGAACTATAATGTCAAGTTGTTTTAGTTTTTTAATAATGCTTATTCTTGAACGGTCCTGTCTTATTAAATTCTTGCTGATCCATGTCACCTCATCTATACAAGTATTAATCATTGTATTAGACCAATAAATATAAATTATTAATGATTAAACTCCGTTTTTTGTTTACCTTCTTCGGGCATTTTTCGCATGTATTCATCATGTAATCTATGTAATTCATCTTCTTGTTCTTCAGTCCAGTTCGTAGATTTTTTATTTTGTTCAGCATCATATCCTTCTTCAATTTCATAAGCTACTTTTAATTCTTTCCAGAACAGTAATTCCATAAAAACTTTTTTATTTTTTTGTGCTACCTCAGTGAATTTCCTCATGATGAATATGGCAAAATGTTTGAGTTCCTAAAAAAATGTTAATTAAAATTTCAGTATCAATATGTTTTTCTTATTAGCTAATTTCATTACTTTATGACTAGGATTCTTGGATGAAAATATTTTTTGAAAAACACGAAATACAGAACCTTGGAACATTAAAGCACTATATTTGCAGTCGTATGTTATGCGATGTAGTAGTCGCACTATTGCATGATTGGTATATGTAGAATTGTTTTCAAATTGTTTTAAAAGTTGACAGCAGCTTTGTAAAACTTTGGGTTTTGCAAATCTTAAAAGTTAAAGTAAAAATTAAAAAAGTTTCAGTTTATGAATTAAAAATCATGAATTTTTAAAAGTAAATAGCTTACTTTTTTACAAAATCTAAAAATTCAAAATTTTCTTCTCTCATTCTTATCTGACTAGAATTTTCACCACTTTCATCATCATCTTCTTCTAAAAATTGATTGGTTTGTAGGTTAATTTGTTAATTTTATTTAATATGTATATAGTATTCTGTTTATTTTGGTCCAATATTATAATATACTTTAAATCAGTGTTTCTTTACCTTTTTTGTTATAGGGCCCCCCTAAATTTAATGTAAAACTGTCAAGGCCCCCCTCAATTGTTATTATACTTTAATCAGTAATCTAATAACTCTAATGTAAGATAAACTTTCCTGATGTAATACATAATGATTAATCATATGGTATGTTATAATGTTATATTTATATAATAACTAAATAATCGGTAATATTTAAAATTAAATACATATTTCAAGGCCCCCCAGTCATATAGCCACGGGCATCAGGTTAAGATGCACTGCTTTAAATCATTAGAATTCAATTTAAATTATTTGTTAATAATAATCAACATTGAAGCCACTGCACTAACATTATTTTCATATTAATTTTAGAATTTTAAATTTTTAAAACAAACCATCATCAATTTCATTATCTTCATTATCATTTTGATCATTAGATTCTGTTGTATTTTCATCATAACCTAAAAGTAATAATAATTAAAAACACAAAATGATATACAACTAAATAATTCAGTGTCATACCAATTGGTGTTCCAAGATCAGCAGAGAATATTTGTTTTAAAATGTCTAATTCTTCATCATTGTTTAACCCTGGTTTTCCAAAATAACCATCTTCAGGCCAAATTTCTCTGAACATTCAAATTGATGTAAAATTGAATAAATCAAAAAAATATGTAATAAATATATATAATCATTAAAAATAAAAGTGTAGTTCTAAATTCATTATTCAATGTTGTTAAAAGAATAACTTAGTATTACATATTAAATAACTTTTGAAAATAATATAGTACCAGAAATTTTTTATTGAATAATTTACTACATACAATATTATAGGTAAATTTATTTATATTTACCTAGATGCTCTTAATAGTTTAACAGCATCCTCCAAATGTTTATCTCTTATGAGAACCCGTATACGGCGCATGGATTCTATTCTGAATAAAAATAATATTAAAACAACATTCAAGATATTGAAATATTTTTTTTAGATTACTTCTGATCTTCCATTGGAACTTCTGATACAGGATCATAAGGTCTTGCTTCAGTAGCATCAACAATTAATTCAGGTATTTGAATAATTTCTCTAAGACCCGGGCTTAAATTGGTCCACATTGTATCATCATCTTCTGGAGTATTTTGTGATACAACTTTAGATTCTAAAATGAAATATACATACATATTGAATTTTAATGGAATAAAATAATTACACATTGATTACACACTTTTAGAAGCCTTCTTTTTTGTTTTGCACAGAACAACTAAATTCCGTTGTTTTTTTCCTACATGTTCTAGTAACTTCATGAAAACATGGTTCGTTTCTATAAGATCTTTGAGATACACGCTAGAAAATAAAGCATGGATAAAACTTTAGCTATCAACTAAACAGTATCGTCTATAATACTTACTGGGAGAATTTCACTTCATCATATAAATTTAATAGACTTAATAATAAGTCTCTATACTCTACCATGTAAAAGAGATTTGTTAAAATTGTTCGAGCACTAGCTTGTAAAGTAGAATCTTTACTTTGATACATCACTAGCAGTGTTTCCATTAATTCCTGAGGAAAATAAATAAATCTAAATTTCAAGTCTGATTAATTTTGAAATGATTTACATACTTTATAAGCTTTAAGCCCTAAATGCATTCTCTTGGACCAAATAGGTATTTTTTTTTTGTCTGTTATTAATTTCTCACGGCTATCTTCAATGCGCTCTTGGATAAAATGAAATATGTTTAAAGCCAAAGTTTCACTAAATAAAAATAAAATGCAGTAAGACATTAAAAAAATTACAATCAATAATACAGTTCAGCCATAATAATTCAAATCTGAGCTGAAATTACCTAATGCAATTCAACTGTATTACCTGACTAATTTAATTTCAAATCTGTAATTACGATTGAATTCCATGAAAAATTGCATAGCCCAAAAGTAATAAGACTCATCATTTGGTTGTCCTTTAGATCTTACTAAAGTTTCCTATAAAAATAAAAAATAAAATAAATCATCGAAGTTTAAATATTTTTGTTTTATGTAAACACTAACTCTGACGTGCTTCATTAATGTGTTATATGCCCCTTGTAAAAATTCAACACAAAACTCTTTTAAAAATAGTCTTACACTAAATGCAGATTTCCTTTCAACACCACTATCTTTCATAGGCATTCTATTTCGAGGAGTTTTAAGAGGTTTCTAAAAAATAATAGAATATACATTATAAGGGTTATAAGGGTAATTATTAATTATTTTATCAAAACAAACCTTATATCGATCAAAAGCTTTGTTTATGTTAGAAGTCATTGATGAAACTACCATTTCATTTTCACCAATCGATTTCATACCAGAAACAACAAATCGGCCTCCAAATTTTGAATGGCGTGCTCCACTATACTTTCTAATTTTTTCCATTTTTTCTTTTCGTTCTTTTTCTAGCACTATTTTAAGTTCTTGTTCATCTCTTTGTTTTTCAGTTTGAGTGCGATTGACTGAAGCATTTGCAAGTGCTGATGCATTTTGATCTCGAAGCATAAGTGAAATAATCTTAAAAAAGTAATATTATAAATAATAAAATATATCATATACCTAACATTGAAGGATATTTTTGAAAATAAAAAAATTTAATTTAAACATTTACTTCTAATGCATGTAAATAGTATTGCTGTTCATTGTCAGAACAAGTTATATACATTATGATATCAATGAGTTGACTTTGATGCATTGCCCACAAGATCTGAAGATTTGAAAAATCAAATATTTATAATCATAATACTATTATATAAACGTTTAGATTAAGTTACTTGATCATGCAAGTTGGCATCATTGTCAGGTCTACATTCAGCATCATTGTCTGCAGGTACATGGAGTATATTGCGAACTAATATGAGAAGTCTTACAGTGGACAATACTTTTTCTTCTCCCTTCTCGTGGTACTCCTATGTGGCATAATTATGATAGTGTATGTTAAAACAATGTCAAATTTCAAATTGCATTATGACACTATTATGCTATCACTTTACTTACTGCTTGAATTACAGCAGCCAATTTATCCACTATCACTTTCCAAGCATTGACGTCGGTAAAAGCCCGTTTGTACTTTTGCAAATGCGACAACATTTGCAAGTAATACTGCCTAGGGGTTTTCTCTACTGGTGGCTGTTCATTGTATATCAAAAGAGCAGGCGTAGTAAGATTGACAAGTAGTCGTACGACCAGGTCAAAAAGTTCCGAATTCTTTGAATACTCAATCAGTATGGGTAGCAGATCAGTCTCAACAATGTTGGCTGCACCCAGAAAACGACGGATTTCGTGGTCGTCTCCATCACGTCTGAGAAACTTAATCAAATCGCGAATGGCTTCTGCAAAACAAAAACAATTATGTCGATGAAAATAAATTGTAAAACAAACAAATTTCTGAAAGAGGTTTGGTATATTTCCCATACGAAATATAGCAGGTAAGCGGTTACAAAATATGGAAGTTGTGACGCATACAAATAGATACCGGTTTAGAAATTTCCTGTCAAATATGAAGTTTCTTAGACAGGGATAAAATTAAATATATTACCTTCTGAACTGTAGAAACAGATATCTGATATTTTATTATTATACAATGTAAGTACCTATGAATTCAATCTTCAGTTAAATTGTACGAGACATTAGACATAATATAATGGAACCAATAACAAAAAAAAATGTTGGTAATGAAGTGAGAACGAAAATTTATATTCGTTATGATTTTTAATGACTTAAGGATTTACATAATATTATTATTAGTGTTAATATATTAGATGTATTTTTCCCGCGAACGAACTTGGGTACGCAGATATTTATCGGTATTATATTTTTTCTGACGTCACCGAGGAGTATTTACGTACCCGCATACTAGCAGGTGAATTCTGTCTGCTAAAATTCGAGTGGGAAATAATTTACATTGGCCCTTCCGGACTAAGCCGCACTAGCCGGGTACATACCTGAGCACTGCGGGTCGATGCAATACTTGTCGGGTCCGGCGCATCCCAGCGAATTGCAAGTGGCCGTCAGTTCCGCGTGAATCAATGCCATGTCGTATTTATTGGTGGGCTGCGGTTTACGTTCGGACAGTCATAGTGGTCATGCCATCGGAATACAATACAAGAAATAATATCAGAGCAAGTGCTTCGCGTTCACGTCGTTTCGTTTTGTCTTCGATGGATGGATCCGGACCGACGACGTTATTTTTACAATAGTTGATAAGAACGAAATAACATCGAAAACCGCGGGAAAATGAGTAGTGATAAACGGCAGTGCAACCGAAAGTTCCGACACGAACAACCGGACGCGACTCGCAGTTATTGTGCAATTTAGTTTTTTTATTTTTAATTTAATTTTTTTTTTTTTTACCACTACCCTCGGACGAGACTTGTACACGGACGGGATCAGGCTTCTGAAGAAGACTTTATTTGCGTTAAAAAATATATTATTATGAATTATGAGTGACGGAGTATGCGCATATTTAGTCTTGTTTGGTGCACCATCCCATAAGCACGAAGTATCATATATAGTTCATAGTCAAATAAATTATTCTGCAGAACGCGGGTTATTCTTTCGCTTCGGCCTAACATATAAGTTTATATATTTTAAACGAACTTTACCTGCTGATACATAATAAATTATAACAGACAACAGTATAATATGTTAGGGGGGGATCGCTGAACTATGCACCATTTTATGATTTTTCGTTCTATTATGTTTAATAATCTTTTACAAATTTATTATAATAATCATACCATAATGAGTTTTACTATATATACGTCGAGTGTACATAATACCCTTATACGTTTTTACACAATATATTGCAGCCGGTTAACTGAAGATAATAATAATAATATGTACAGTACGTATAACAGTCAACTGCAACGCTTGCAAACAATGTTTTAAATTTTAATTTAAACAATTTAATTAGTGATCTAAAAGTACAATTTTAGGCCTTAGCCCTTTTTTATTCTTTGTGCGTACGTAATAGTATATTTATTATAAGTCCGCTAAATTAAATTGTATAGGTATAGACATGTTTAACCTTTTAAAATTAATTGAAACTTCAAATATACACACACATTCTATAGGTATATAATTTAATAAATAAGTAAGGCGGTGTGTATTTAAAAGATATTTTGATTATTGCTCAAAGTCAAAACTCCACTGAGGTTTAAGGCTTATTAAAAATTATTAGTTTGAAATTTCAATTAAATTGTGATTACATACTTTGAAATTAACTAAAACAATAACAGATATTTATTAGTTATAACAGTGTTAAATTACATAGATGGGCAATAATATAATATTGTACACCGTCATTTTCACGTAATTTAATAAAATTATTATTATATAAAATTGTCATTGAGTGTTTTTTTTTCCAAAACACTATATTATAGAATTTAAATGGCTGTTATGTATTATTAATATTATCATATTGTATTTGTCTAGTCAATGGGTCTGAACTCTGAAATAATAATATTGTGTGATTGTACGTATATTTGATTTTATATTATTATTATTTATTAATTATTATTATATTTACAGACATTTTAATTATTAACACGAAAATGAGGATCAATTTTCTAAATTTAAATTCTTAAAATTTGCCGATTTTATTTTACAAAATTTTGGACATTATCAAATTTATTGCGAATAAGATTTAAAACAAAATCAAAAACCACTCATCCCAAAGAAATTTAAAATTTACCTCCGAGTTGTGTGCTAGTCTTACCCATTGCCGCGATAATATATCAGATTAGCATTTGTTAAAAATTATAATACACGATATTTTGATATTTTTTTGCATATTTTATTCGTAGGTACTCCGAAAATATGTAAATCTATTACTATAGTACGACTATACGTTAAAAGTAATACGTATTGTAATAAAATCAAAAATGTGACTGGGTGAAATATTTTACGTGTACTTCATGGAATTTGAATTTTGAAGTCTGTTTAAGAAAATAATTAAAAAACTATTAAATCTATTTACATTAAGCCTTAGAAACTTTATGAGTTATAATGGATAAAAATCTTTGTTATGACATAATTGTTGATATCCATCCAATTTATTTACTGTAGTTTTGAACAAATGTTTCTAAACATTGTACATGTTTGTATAAGTACAATGTTAAATCAAAGGTAGATTGTTGACTAAATTAATTATCAGTTGAATTTTAATACGAAGTTAATTAAAATAAATGAATTTATGTCGAAAGTTAATAATTATAACTCAGTTTTGAACTGAGTTATGAGAGTATATGACTCTTAATTATTTTAGTACTTATTGTGTATTTCATAACTTATTTTATTTATTGTTTTATTTAAATTCATAAAAAAAATTTCTGGACCTCACTGAAAGAAACTTGTGCGCGGAGGCCCAAAAATATCTATATATCCTTATTAATTTAACAGATAGAGCTAATAATTATGTTTTAAAGTCTTAAGTCAGAAATCGCCTACGACTGAATTCAAATATGACGACGAATAATTTTGTAAATATAATTTCAAAGTATTATACATATGGCACATTTTCACTGTAACGTAGCAATGAATTGATTATTATCATTGCATATTTTAATGTGTAGGCACATAAATGTTTAATTGGGGTGACTTGGAAGAAAGAAGTATAAAGGTAAAAGCTGATAATATGATTATTATGAAACAATTTACTTTATGCACTTTTGGTTTATTCAATATTGTATGTTGATTTTCACTAGAGATGTAAAATGTACGTACATTTTGTTATTTTTAGTTTTTTAGCCATAGGAAAACTATGTAGTTTTAGTATCTAGGGAAACTATATAGGAACTAGGAAGACACCCCCAAAAGTGCCTCTACTCAAGTGTCTTTACTCATACACGTATAACTTTGAAAATGTTTATTTTTATTGTTTTATTTACTGTTATGTGGGTAATAGGTGTATTATTACCTATATATCTTTATAATTCATTGTATATGTTTTTCTTTTTCTTTTATGATAAAAACGTATTTATAAAATAAATCGTAAATTGATAAAATCAAGTTCTTTTGGTACTTATTATAATATTACATAGATTAATCAATCAACTGGAGTAATAACAGTATAGCAAATAATAATGATAACTGATCAGGGATCAATATAATATACCTACATGATAAGTAAAGTTGTGTATACTCAGCAATTCAGCATACCTACTGAATATTGAACGTTTGGTTGTTTTATATCAACCACTTCATTTTATTGAAATAAAATTATGTTATGAATGTTATAACCTCGTATGAACGATCAATATGTTTTGTCGTTTGGTAATCACTTTAGTAAAAATAAAATTGAAAAATGTACTGTAAAGTTGTCTGGTAAAAATTTACCGGAGTTACTTATTACGTTTCTAATTTTTACCATTGAATTACTAAATATTATTTTGTACAATCCATTGGCGTAATTTATTCCATTAAATTTTAGCTGGTGCACAGCTATATTATTGGTTGAATAATCCTATAGATCAATCAAATCAGGTTCGAAGCCATTCGCATACACTGTATATTGTGTTTTGTACCAGCATGCCCACGAATAGATTTCCTTGACATGTATAAAATAAAAGAGTTTCTTTCTATGATATACACTTGATGAGCTACACTATTATCACGAGAAACAAATGTAGCTGCGAAGCTTTATGCTATGCTTTAAAGTTTAAATCCATCTCTTATATTATAAAATCAGCTTCAGCATTTTTATGAGGAAAAACTCTAATAAAAGCAAAATGCAGCAATTTTTTTGTGGGACTGTACTTCGCAACCACTTATTATAAATGTATAACATCTTTCTGAAACGTCTATTTTTTATATATTTAGAAATGCTAAGTTCTTAGCTCACAAACAAAGACTACAAAACCACAATCAATGCTAAAAAGAAAAAACAAATTGTTATACCTATTGCTTATTGGTATAGTAATATTCATTCATTCATTAATATAACACAATAATAAACATCAAAGTAATATGTTTAGCTTTATGTTTACTTAAATTTTAATAACGATAACATTAATCGTTCAGTCATCTTTTATCGAAAAAAAATTTCATTTGTATTATATTTTATTTTCAGTTGGTGCAAAAGTATAACTTATTAAGGGATGCAAGTGCACCGTCGGTGCATCCGTGTAACTACACCTATGGTGTATGTAGTATATATTATACCATCATATACCTATATTATCACAATTATTGATATTTTAACATTTCAACACAAATGTCGACTAATATATTTAAAAACTGGTTTGTTTTAATAACATATAGCTTTTGACATATGGATTTAATGTACCAACGTCCAACACCCACATCATCATAGGTGTAAAATGAAACAAAATATTAGAATACGATTTTTACTGCAAAATGTAATTTATACTTAATTAAACTTTAACATTGGATAAATTAAAATATAGTTTGTATACGTACGAAAATTATTATTTGCATTTAAATAATTTATGCTCTACATATGAATGTAAACACTCATTTTAAATTCAACTTAAATTATATTTATATTTTTTGACCGTAAATACAATTTCTGTTGCACCCCAAAAAAATTTCTTTGGGGTCCATGGGACCTTTTTTCATTTATTTTTCTCGTATTTTATATGTTCAATTATGAATAATAAATATTATTATTTCAATTGTAATATGTTTTATTAATAATTCCTGTCTTGTGCGGTAGAATATTTAGCATTACACACAGATCAATACATGTGTAACACAAATTTTCTTATTTTTTAAATATTAAAGATACTATGTTGATTACTCAAGATGGCGTCAAAGAGTTTAGTCTTCTTAATAAATTACTTATAATCCATGGTTCGCTAATTAGAAATAAAATCATACAATTTTCTAAAGTCGTTTTAACCATATAGTTTTTATTTATTTAATATTAACGGCCTCTTTAATTATGTATGGGTATTTATCATTTGTTGTTGTCTTACCGGTACTCTAACCCCATATAATTATAATGTTATGTTTATTCATAAATGGCCCTGAACTATCTTAATTTCTTGGTTTGGTCATATTTTTTTCTTTTTACGTTGTTCATTCGAGTTTATCAAAAACAAAGTTATTACATCGTTTGATTAAAAATGTATTTCGATACCGGTTTCCTGTATCAAATTAATCGAAAGACTAATGGCATTTTTAAGCTCATAATATCGTTTTTAGGTACCTATTGTTTTTTTTTTTAATGAAAAACTTGAACATTTCTCATCATCACTGATCGTTATATTATATTGTTAGCGTAAATATATTAATTACTTGTTATACGTTTATTTAACTGAGTTATATTTAATTTGTGGTTAGTGTATTTGTTCAGAAATATTTATTTAAAAATTACATTTCATTATTATTTTTTAATTGAGTTGTCAATATCATTAGATTTAAAAATGTTGATATTTTTTTTATATATTTATGTTATTAAAAAAAACTTTTTTTTTTAATGTGGTTTAATTAAAAATTAAGTTTTTTCATGGATGAATCCGATTATAGCTGTTGATGAACTGGAGAGGCGGAATATTCAATCATGCCTGGTGAGCTTATTTTTGCATTTAATGGATCAGTGAATGGCTTTTGCATTGCAAGACTATAATCCAAGGATATAAACTTATTATAAAAATGCACCTTCTTATTTATTAAGAATGTGAGTGGCTTAACGCAACACAGAATAGATTGCCGCTGAACAACATGTACTTTATGGTAATTGTAATTAAATATTTAATTAGAGCTAAAATAACTGCAATTACGTTAAAGAACAGTTGTGCTCGAGTGTATTTACGGTCCAATTTAACCAGTTGAAGAATAGAAATGGACTTTTAAGTGCTACAGTTCAAACTATAGTTATACAAAACTTATAATGCATATAAAAAGGTATAGTTATGTCAAAGTTTCGAATACCTAAGTAAGAAGATTTTTCGGAAATGAGAATTTATTTTTATTTTGGCGGATTAAACGCTAAAATAACTTACAGTTGGTTAATATCTAAATAAGCCTATAGCAATAATTTCCACAAGGGCTATAAACTAACTCCAGCTTGACTTTATTTTTAACGGTAATCGAACAGTTATTTGGTTCACCCGAAGAGTTAACTGGTCTAGATAATAATTATTGAGAGTTAATTATGCTTTAATTTCACGGTCAGTAACAATATTTTACAATGAATCGGCCTGCAAGACATCGTACTATTCAATTTACATGATATGCGAAACGTTTTTATAATATATTTGTATAGAATAGATTTATACAGATAATATAAAATCTTAAATAATATTGGGTATTTTGTTTAGTGTGAACATTGGACACCACCGGGATATTAAATAAGTAATTGATGTATCACATTGCGGTTGAAGTTCAATTTCGCTGAAATATAGTAAAAAAAGTCGACCCATATCAATGATCTGGTTTTTATGTCATACGAATAAGAAGCTTAACTCGATATCCTATTCTCTGCAAGTCTCGGAGTCTGTATATTATATTGTCGTAAAATCGACATGTTCCCCTTGCAACATACATGTTTAAACTATTAGACATGGGTAGAGTTCACGTGATTTTGTCGCATATCGTACGTCAAATATAATTATTAAAGATTCGTTCACGCGGGCAACGAGGAAACAATAATAATAACATACTCTTATCATTTAAATTAAATCCCTTTGTCTTTTAACACGTTGTGTTATAAATAATTTTTTTCTCGTAAAAATTAAAATAATTTCGGTACTCCACTACTGCAGGTCTTGTGAATATTTCGTTATCAATCGGTTAACGGACGGAACCCGGAGGGTCGTTGCGCACGGTTCGAGTACCGGGGATATGCTGACAGGTACCATTCAACTCGTAGCCACGATAATCGCCTTATGGCTGACATTATTGTGTATATAATTTTCTGGGGACCGACCGGAAATGATATAAAAAAAAAAAAAAAAATGGAATGCGCGCATGCAGCTGAATACTTAACCGGCCGAATAAAAAAAAGGAAAAAAGGTTAGTGCGTTCGTGTAGCAGTGTTTTGAAAGTACGTTTATATGTTTCGATAATACCCTTTTTGAATGTGCTCACGTATATATTATATACGCACACACGCACACGCATGGTTCAGAGCTTCCGAAAAGAGGGTGGTTTTGGTGGTGTTCAACGTAGATAGTACACGTAAATCTGTCGGGGGGGGGGTCTGCCGTAATATAATAATAATAATAATAATAATAATAATAATAATAATAATAATAATAATAATAATAATAATAATAATGATTATTATTGTTTTTCTTATAGGGTAATGGCTGTCGCATCACACAACGGGAAAACGTTTTAATGGCTCATGGAATACACGCGTTTTGTGCGTTCGTTTTGTTTCGGATTTTTGGCAAACCGAATCATAAAAGAAAACGAATAGCTCGGAATGATAATAACAATAATAATAATAGTAATATTAAGCGTTACGGGTACGAGGACAACTGAAAATGCGTAAAAGAATATAAGTAAAAGAGCTGTCCCTCCTTCTCGCGAAGTCGTAATTTCAGAACATCTGTTTTATACGATGCGAGTTAGTCGATTGTTTCAATAGACGCACTTGTTGAATTTTTTCTTTTTCTTTTTTTTTTTTTTTGCTTACTTTTATGAGTTATATTCTTCAATGAGTTTTCTTCTTTAAGAACTCTTAGCATGCATCTTTATATACGTAGATTTTTTGTTTATTTTAGGGATAAGTAGAGATTTGTATTTTTCAATGTATAGGCACATCTAAACAAATGTCGGTTTAGGTGTATTATTTTTTTAAATAAATGCGTAGAACAGGATAATATTTAAATTGTATTTATATAATATTTCTATATACAATGTATCTACACATAACACATTATTACCTTGGAGTAAAGACAGGTCTAGTTAGGAGTTACTACTAAGTAAATTTTAGATTTCGAAATGTACCAGTTAATAGAAATTAATTATGGGAATGGTCAAAGGCTTGTGAGTTTGTTTACAGTTTAAGATCATTTAAATATCTTACATTAGTTGAAACTGCGAAATAGTTCGATCTGAAATATTAGACTTTCAAGTTTCGTTGCATTTTGTTTGCTAAATGAGTGTCGTTTTATCTGAAACCACCAAACTCCATTGTCTATTTCATTATGTTTCCACGCTTAATGTACATTTCGCATTGCGTCAATGGATTACTGTTAGATTTACTTAAGTTATATTCCAGCTAGCATTTTTGTGTTCAAGTTTTGTTTTCGAAAACACGAGCGCACGATCAAGAGTATAATGTGAAGGGATTAAAAGTCTCCAAGTGAACTTGATTTTGATGGGTTGCTGACTTAATTCGATAGACTTCAAAATAGCGTGGAAAGTGTGACAGACTTAACAGTATATTACAATTTGTTTATTTTATCGTAAAGGAAGGGGAGACGGGCAACCCTTCTTAAAAGGAGCAACGAGAATGTTTCCCAATTGTCTTCGACGCCGTATCTTTAAGTAACACTGAAATTAAATCCGTCTACCGGCATTCAGTTAAATTATCTTATCTCAATATATATACTCCCAGTTACTGGTAAGTATACATGCTGACATTATTTGAACCAGATTTCTTTTGTACTGTGCATTATAATAGATTCTAATAATATGCCTATAAAATGTATAAGTATATTATACCTATATATATATATATAGTTTTGAACAATCTTATTGTGTAATCATTGCAACTGTATAATATAGAAGATTCAAGATACAAAATTAAAAAAGAAAAAGAACACATTCCAAGTCGTTTTGACTATGCGGAGCAATTCATTTTAAATATACCGCTAAAACCAGGATAAAAGCATAGTGTTTTTATTTTTAAAATAACTTCAACATCAAGATGTCCTTCGTAATAATGTGTTATACATGTTTGTTAATTTATTGGAAGTTAAAATTTAATTTTATGTTGTATTAAGTTAAGGTTTAAAATAGAAATCTTCTTTGTACCAAAAAATTTCTCGAAACCATTTTCTTCATTTTTTATTTGATATTTAAGGGTATAGTATTGTTAAAATGTTAATTAAATCCTTCATTACATTTAAAAATGTAATTTTTTTTCGTATTTGTTCTCAATTATTGTAAAATAGCTTTTTATTACTTTTTTCAAATGATCACTAACTAGTCAAATTTGAGAGCGAAATCAGTGAATATAATATTAAAACAGATAGTTATAGCAAAGCTAAAAAATACCTATATTATACTAAACAATATATTTTTATAATTTTAAATTTAAGATAGGTTTTAATTTTTATATATCGCAGCGTTTAAAATTCAAATTAAGACTTCTCTGAAATTATTTTAGATTTATAAATCAGTTATAAATAAATAATTTTTACTGAAATGATTAAAAACAATTATAATTTTTTAAATTTCTTCTAAAGACTTGATTTTTTTTTCAAATATTTTAGCCATAGTCACATTTTTTTAACAATGAATGCAACACAAACATTGAAATACTTGCAGACAACCGGAAACAAAAGCGGTATATAACCTTGAATTAATTTTAATTACGAATTCTAGGGACCGACTCGAATCCGTGTTTTATCCGGGAATGCGTTATTCTTATTATAGTCTAGTGCAGGAATGTCGAACACGCGGCCCGTGGCTTATTTATTTGTGGCCCATGGCTAAAAATATTATTGGACAACAAAAAAAAAAAATATTATATATCTATAATTGTATATATTTTTGAATTTATTTGTACCGGTTGTGTTTGTAAATAATAATATTGAAATATACAAATTTTTTTTATTCGTTAATTGGTTATGTGCGGCCCGCGTATCAAACTATTCAATATATTTAGCCCACCTGATACTTTGAGTTTGACCGGCTTGGTCTAGTGGCAGGTTTAACACAAAGTGTAACTGCGAAGTTATATAAAAATATTGTACTATTATAATATTTATGAAATTTTTTAACATAATATATTTTATTTTTATTATTTTCGATTACGTCATTGCCCGGATATTCAACCAAAATATCTTGATTGAGGTTATGACAATAATAATCAATCGGATAATGCGAATACGTTATCATCACCGTATATTTATATTTTATATGAGTTGTATTCTATACGACTTACATCTAATATCCGATAGATATTTCATGTACATATTATCTTAAACAACTATAGTACTGAACTAACTAGACTTTTACGGAATCACGCGAATTATATTTATTATTATATTTGAGTGTATAGTATAAGAGTATAAATGATAGTACATATACCGAAACGAATTCGGTCGCAAAATGTGGTCGAAAAGATTTTTGTTACGGATTTGTGTTCAATTTCATTCTTACCGTGAAAGTGTATTTATTATGATTTTATGAACTGTACAGGGTTATGCTCGAACTGTGTACCTATATATATATTGTGGGTATAGTACAGGTCATAAATATGCCGTCTAGCCGGGTGCACGTACTTAAACAATTATATGGACATTACGTCGAGTTTGAGTGCACACGTAAAGCCGTGGGGCCACGCAGAGTGCACCGTTATAAATGTGTTGGATATGCGTTCCATAGCCAAACATATACTCCAACCGGCAATTAATTACAAATCTATCCGTAATGCATAACAATATTCTGCGACTGTAATAATCATCGTTGTTACTACGCCGCGATGAGATCATTATTAACGAAAATGTAATGTAGTGGGCGTTCGTGTGGAAGTAAGTGTTTAATGGACTAGAAATGCCGTGCCCTATGCACTATATATATATATATATATAAATGATTGTGTCTTCGGTGTTGAAAAATCGGCTGTAACGGCAGAAGTAAAAACGAACGGACCGTTTAGTCTTGATAGTAGGAGATATCTCTATTCCCGGGATTATGGCAATTAAAATATTCGCTGACGTATGGATATTATATATTCTATAATGGTGCGCGCATTTGATTTTATTTTTACTCTGGCGCAGTACTTTACTCTCTTGGTCCTTTGGGATTCGGGACGTTTTACGGAACGCAATACTATATAGGTAAGTGTTTTACGTTGAAGAACAATACACGCTGCAAATATTACGGTCTTATATGTTAAAAATAATTTATGTAAAAATATTATGAAAATTATGAAAATATTATGAAAAATATTGTCATTTTTTAAGAACATGGAAACTCAAAATAGCTAAGTATAATTGAATTTATTATTATGTATAAGTGATCAACTTATGTTGATCATTTTGTAGGGATTGGAAAAATATAATTTTATGTTTTTTTCAAAATTTTGAAAATATTGTTTTGAATTGTTATAAAAAATATTTTATAAACAAATTGTATAGTTTTTTCTAAAAGCTATTCAAATAATTATCAATAATATGGTAATATTATTATTGATACAGAATATTTTGGTCGTAATGACCGATAATGTATTAGTCAAATTTTATAAAATCTAATTTATCATACAAGTTAAAAATTATGCAGTGAAATTTTTGCTGAAGCATTAAATATCTTAAACAGATGTTTTGAATATTCCTCTGCCGTAAAGTCCTAAAAGTGTTCAGGATAAAAAAAAGCCATTATTGCATATTATCTCTATATAAATCATCGTAATACTATTACGATATCTTTTTGGGGATTTTTTTTTTCGTTTTTCATCAATTTTAATCGGCTGTACACATATAATAGGTGATATTTATTTCCAGTTTTTTTTTATTCCTCTGGCATACAGCTATCTCGTTAACGATTCAGTGATGAAATATAATATTAAACACACAAACGCACGTTATATACATAAATAGTGAACGCATCGTCAACCGCCATCACGAATGGTGTACACGGAGATTCCATTACCAAGCGTGATATTGTTTACAGGATATATAAAATATTATTCGAAAGCATCAGAAATCAAGAAGGGCTGTGCTAAAATAATATTTATATCAATCACATTGTGTTAGGATATTGAATTTAGCGGAGGGAGTAAATCATAACATTTTTTTTTTTTTTTTTAAAAATGCATGTACGTTGGTTAGTACCTATACCAATATTTATATTTACATATTATGTAGGTATTTAATTATCGCGGTAAACTTGAACGGTTGGTAATAACTAATAAGTTATACTAAATGCGGTAACCGTGAGTACGTTCGATTTTAGATGGTTTTCCATGTATTTTTTTGATAATTGCAATTGCATGATTGATCGAATTTAATTTCATATATTAAACGTATTATGTATTATTTGAAAATTGTTATTGTCAGTGCAGTTGTATGAAAAACCTTTTTTTTTCTGTAAAAATATTGCTTGTGGTTACATAATTATTTTTAACAATATTTGTGCACAACAAACATGTGGTAAAACATTATCGTTACGGATGTAAATGTACGGTTATTTCCATTGAACGAAATCAGGACCGTCGACCATGAGTGATATTCAACGACTTGAGCGCAATAAAATTTGATTGAAAAAACAAAAGAAAATGTAATTTTTTTTTCGTAATCGTCAACGTACAGGCTGTAGAAATATGCTTGAGTAAATGAGGGGGCATTTTCCTCTCTCAATGGTCCTTGAAAGTACGTACGTTATAGTATAAAGACACTATACGCTTTATGTATGACAAGTGCAGTTTAGTACAGATTTAGTACGACACATGCGTGCACACATTGATATATAACTTCACACTGTATTGTAAATCATTTCTTAATGCGAAATAATATTATTATTTTACTGATCTCGATTTCAACGTTATATTCGTATGCGGTTGTACACAGAACTGTTCGACGAAAACCAGAGTTTTTCAATTCTAGTACATGTTCGAAAAATTTTCTTTTAATATACTTCCCGACATTTTTGCGATTGTAGTCGGTGACAATAATCAAAATATATAGTGGAAATCGTCAGATAAACCAATGCGGCTACACTGCGCGCCAAGCGGCAGATAAAGGGACCGTGGTTTTCACATACTACCCAGGGACAGTCATTGTGCCCGAAGGATATCGAATCAGTAGACTCCGGACCACGTTCTCGTGTAAACCACCCCAGCTAGTCGTCTTCTCATCTCTCACCGACTTGGTGAAAATCTAGTGGCAAACAGAAAACATTAAAAGATCACGTTACATTAAGTGAAAAATGTAATAATTTTGGATCATTTAGCATGCGCCGTATACACATTTAAAAAGGTGAGAAATCAGTCTTGTAGTATATACTTTGTATAAGATCGAATTGAAATACATTTTAATAAAAAAATTATGCTTGGTTAAGATTTTGTTGAAAAATTATTAAATGATAGAATATTATCAAATCTAGTTACTCTAGGAGTGCACATGTAGTATAGTATAAAATATTTATAGAATAAAACTTTTATAGCAATATTTGTTAAGAAATTTGTTTTAATAACTATATATATTTCAAGAAAACGCACTTAAATTACAGAATAGATCAATCAATTGTAGGTACCAAATGAGTTTATTTTTGTTATTGGCTACTTACTATGTCGAGTCTAGTAATTTCATTTAAAAATCCCATTAGTTTAATAATAATAAGAAAATAATAAATACAATTAATCAATCACAATTATGTATTATATATAAAATGCTAATAATTGCAAGCTATGTACGAAAGTATTGAATAAGGTAAACTGTATCGTAAGGAAACTTGTAAAATGAGCAGTCCACTATAATATATAAATATATATATTGAAAAAGTTGTTTACATGTATACTAACATTTTCTAAAATATATATACATGGTGTTATATGATTAATTAATAACTTCATAGTTGGCCGTTACGACTTGAATGTATAATATTATTTATTTTACGAATATTTAAAATATTATTATATATTCTATTTTACTCAAAAAGTAATTATAGTTTAGATTAGTTTGTATTTTTTTCAGACGAATCAATTAGTAAGTTGAAAAAAAACTAAAAAAAAATTTATTTAGTTTTTTGTTCATTAATTATTGTTTAATTTCACCAGACAACTTTATTTTATACTGACAGTTATTATCTCTAAATTATACTGTTTTTATGATGATTATTTTCTTTATTGTAATGTAAGTTTGTTTAAACTAATTATAATATCTTCATAAGATTATAATAAATATAATTAATTTACTATAGCTACACTTTTTTTTTATATACGTAAACCATATGACGTGTGGTTATACATTAGCACATGGTCATTTAAATGCAATTAAAAATGTAAATGAATTTGTACGATTGAAAATGTCACCATTTGGTAACACCTGCAAAGGTATAAATTTAAATAAAATACGTTTTTTTTAGAGTCTGAAATATAATGATTAAACAATCAATTGATAAAAAAATCGATATTCAAGCAAACATAATAACAAAGAAAATAAAACAGTTTATTCATCAGTATAAATATGTAGTAAAATTATTAATATAATATTCTGTTGATTAATTAAAACTATATGAAATGATTTTGTTAATTATCGTATTTAGCTCATATTATGAATACTATAAAAACCTAATGCGTCACAGGAATGTACCTGTTTTGCATATACACTGCGCCGCTCTATTTTAATAATTTTCAATATAAATTAAAAATAATATCGTAAGCTTCTAATAATAATATTATAATAAACATGTTATAATGTGTATCATGATCATAATGACACATAATATATAACTGCGAAAGAGGGCTACATATTATTTATAACCCATTCGGTTTTAAGCGAAGAGAGGAATGTATATTATATTGGTTTTACAATAGAGATTTTTATATATATTTTCATTTTCCGTAAACACTTTTTCGGGTAGTAAATCTGTACCAAAAGTTTTACGCTACAACTTTTTCGATCGAAAATTGAACACAGAAGGTTCTTTAAAAATAGTATTTATAGAAGTTATTTTTCGATTTTCCCAGAGCCACCAAAGAGCACAAAAAAACTAAAAATTAAATCGGATATAATGTAAAATTTCATCCTACTATCAATTATGTATTAGTATTATTGAATAATTAATTTTGTTAACACAAGTAATTTCGTGTATAATAAGAAGATAATCTTAAACTTTTTAATCTGGTTTAAAATAATCGGGGTACATGTTTGTTTTTTTTTTTTATATAAATATGTTTAAGATCGTGAAACAGAGAAATCCGATTACTTTCACATCAAATATTTTGTTATCTAATTCGTATTGTATGCAACATTTGTAAAATATAATATTAACACATCAATTTTTCTTAAACATTAACTTATATTTGTTTATAATAATTTGTGGATTGGTGTGATTTAACATTGATCGAATATCAAATGTCAAATGAAGATCACTATTATACTCAATAAAACATTTACACATAATACCAATACCTTGTCGGCCATTTCGTACTTTAACATTAATATTTCGCATTGTTTACGGCCTAACAGATAATCATTAGAATTCCTTACGAATTCTTAACTAAACAAATACGTCTGCACGTAAATAGTTGTTCATAGAATAGTTGGTATGAATTCAATTAGTGTTATAGTATTACTAAACTATACTATTGCAGGTACATATATAGATAAAACATCAAACTATACTCAGTACGGTAAAGTGAATTTCTTCACCAAAATTTAATGTAATTAATTAAATTTAAAATAAGAGAAAATAATAATAATAATAATAATCTTTATTACGGAAATAAAATTCCAATTTACATAATATTTAAAAGTAAAAAAAAGTTATAACAACTAATTATAAATATGGTAAGTATAAACAATAAACTGCATACAAAATAAAATATATTTGTATAAAAATCTATAAATCAATAAAATACAGAATTTATTATGTATACATTAAAATACTTTACTTAGATCTGCTAGTGTTGTATGAAAGAAATCTATATTATTTGTGCTATTTGCGGCTGACATCCAAATATACGAAGGAGATAAAGAAAGGTAATTTTTTGAAATACAGGGTAAATAAAATAAGTGTTTGTATCTTGCATTAGGAAGATTAATTTTGAAATTTAAACGTTCAATTAATTCTAGACAGTCAATAAAATTATTTAATA
Source organism: Chaitophorus viminalis (assembly GCA_025469195.1). NCBI lineage: Eukaryota > Metazoa > Arthropoda > Insecta > Hemiptera > Aphididae > Chaitophorus > Chaitophorus viminalis. The sequence goes on from JAIPRK010000434.1 coordinate 48,727, forward strand.
ATTTAAACAGAAATTTTAGAGTTAATAATTTAAATCTTTTATTTAATGGCGTTATTTAAAAAAATGTATGTGCAATATCATAACCTGAGTGAGGAATTCTACGTATATTGCATTGGTAGCATAAAAATCGCAAAAAATTATTTTGTACTTTCCAGAGACATTGTAATTGATTTGATGTATTATTTCTCCATACTAAACGTTATATATAAATGTACGTCCATATACGTCCATAAAAATGTTTGCATATGGGATATTATTTTTGAAAAAGTGGGATTGATGAAATAATATTATGAATGCTTCGATATTTTTTCGTTAGGAAGATGTAATTGCGTTAATTGTACATTTATTGATAATCATTAACTATAAAAAATTAATTTAATTTGCCCAAGATTTTGAAAAATGTATATATTGTATTTTATAATTATATAGAATGTTATGAATATTCAATTATATAGTGGCCACCAATGCACTTTCAATAATTTTCATAAATAATTTTATAAAAATAAATATGTCATATAATGTTTGCAGAACTTTTAACAAGCTATACCGATCTATTATATCCATATCAATAATCCTTTGGTAATAAATAATTAACAATACTAAGATTTTGAATTTATCGACTTCAAACAAATCTAACTCGAGGTTTTCATCGGGCGTAATTTATTTTGCATAAAGTTTGTACAACTTTCAACTACCTGCCTATCCATATTATTATTGCTGTGAATATATAACCTTTTATGTATGCTAGTAAACAATTATTAACAATACAAAGATGTTGAACTTATATTTGCTCAGAACAAATTGAACTCGAGGTTTACATTTGTGTTTTATATTTTGCGTTCAAACATCGAAATGGTTGATAGTAAACGACGACCGTAAATATCTAGAAGCAGTGCGTAACAGCTGTTAGATCTTTCCAATGTTAATCCAAAGTATCTTTGGCCTCTATAAATAAACGACAGGGACACAACAATAGTAAAGCGCAATGAATGTGGTAATGTGGCCCCCTTTTGACCCGAATCATCAATTGTATCAAACGGCGAACGGTTCTGAGACCAAATCCGGGAATCCCAGATAATCTAATCGGAATTTTAATTTTCAACCCCAACAGCCCAATCCAAGGAATCCAAAATTAAAATAATTTAGATAATAGATAATAGAAAATAATTAGAAGTATTGTATGTTGTTTTCATGTTGAACTATTGTATTCCATTGTATTGCAGCCTCACACGATATAAATAAATTAGAAGTGTTTTATTTATATCTTATATTATAATTCGTGTTTTTGTAGTATTCGGGCCTCGTTGCATTCGAGAATCCTTAACCCGTAGTCACTGCAGCAACGTCCATCGAAAACATAGCCGAACATTGTTGGAATAACTGCGGAAACTTTAGTATATGAGTGAATTTCGGTAATAAAGTTATTCATATTTTCATCATTTGAATAATAACTGAGGGACCACGTGGTCGTATGAACGAGCGGTGCAACTTTTTGGTCGAGCGAACATTTCGTGGAGCAGTAAAAACCAATTAAGACAAAACTTCGTTGCGGTAATAAATCGCGACAAAAATTAGAATCGGCTAACGTTATTTTGCCGCCCTAAAGTATTTTATAATAATTATGTAGCCTTATCATATGCAGCAGTGATAGTGCGCGCTTTAAGTAAATATTCCTACGGAATGGTGAAAAAAAAATCTTTTGCGACGGACGGGAAATAACAAACCGAAATCGTTTAAAAAATGATTTTACAAAACCCATTTCATAAACCAGTTGGCAATTGGCAATGACTGCATCGTTGGCGAAAAACAATAATCCCAAAAATTTATATCGGGAAACTATAATTAAATGTTACACCCTAACAAATGTTCTAAAAATGTTTATTGTTGTGTTTTTGAATGGTGTATTGTATACAGACCTCTTGTAAAATCAGACTTATGCTTGATTGGATTATTTTCGTGCTCAGCCAACTTTATAACCAGATTTGTAATACCTTTGCCTTGAATTTTTTTCTCCTTTATACAACAAAGCTTTGCATTCCCACGGGAGGGACACGACTTTTTCTCTCCTTTTTATTTGTCTTGGTCTAGATGCCTTTTTTTCCCCTCGTCGCGCTGCACGCATCTCATCCAAACGATAACGTCCTCCCGACTCCGGAACCTACAAGTCGTGCTTCCTATTTGCTTTTACCCGGTTTGCATACTAAGTTCATTTTTCGACTCTAGGTGGGAAATTGTTCCTCGCCCCTCCCTCTCCCTCTTACTTGATTTACTTTCCATTATTTTACTTGCTCGCCCGATCCGAGAGCTTTAACCCAGGCTTGACGCGCGATGTAAAGGAATAGTCGTGAGGCGTTACCGATGGGATAAAAATGTATTGGGATCGCGTCTGCATTCGACGGGCGCGAAATTGAATTCAGTTTTAATCGCATTTTTATACGCATATATATATATATATATATATATATACATCGCGATGCCATATATTACGAACCTAAGTATCACCCCAAATAGGGTAAAAAGAATTAAAATAAGTAGATAATACCATGCAGCTCAATTGAATATAATATATTATGTCACCGCTTGCACTAGATATTCAAATAAACAGTTTGATCAATGGTACTTGTTAAGCTCGGATTAAAATATCAATATAATTCTTTGGAATCAATTTAAATATTTCCTTTCATCGTACTGCATCAACTTTATCACCGAGTGTATGCACTATTGTTGTTAACAATGTACAGTATTGAGTATATAAACGTAGACACGTATGCGCCGTATTCAACGTCGAGCAATCGATATTAAATATAATTCGGTTTTTAAACAATCATCGTGAATTATGGTCGTTCAAAAGTTTAAACAAACAAACGCGGTTATTATTATTATTATTCAATGACAGGTAATAATAAAAATATTACGTGTTTTATTTTATTATGAATTATGTTTACTAGATTGATTGATTAGCCTGTTGTTTCGATAATATATTATAATACAACGTAATAAACAAGAAATGTTTCGATCTGATATGTTTTACGATGTTGAATTTTTGTACGTCAAATTCCACACCGTGACCTTATGTATTTCTTAACTTAATAATTAATATTGAATCAAAACATAATTTCTGAATTAAATTTATCGTCTCTTAAATCATAATAAATTATCATATAAAGTGTTCTTGTTATCCCGGAATAATCGAAAACCATCTCCGACTCAACACATGTACGCTTAAGCTTCACGAGTCAAGCTGTTAAAGGTGACGGTTTACAGTTGTGTATTTGAGAATAGAAACTTAAAGTACCCTACGAGCGAATATTTTTAACGACTTGACGAAAATTCGATTAGACGCAACCGCAATTATTCACTGAATTCAGTAGTCCGAGACTGTACTCTGTAGACGTTTGTGTTCAACGATAAGGTATTATATTATTATTATTATTATTATTATTATTATTATTATTATTATTATTATTATTATTATTATTATATTTTTTTAGATAATTTATATGTTATGTTCAAAACAAAATGAGTATAGGTAATAATATTTAGGTAATATTTCTACGCGAAGATGTATATCAGTCAAAATGCAAATGAGCTGTGTGCGCGTGTGTTAATGATTATTCGCCGTTTTAATTATGTCTATTACGTGTCCACCGAGGCGTGCGTGTGAGACATGCAATTCTCAGTCCGTTCCATTCATAAGCCGCCTATACATTATATTATTATTACTATGCGAGTGTGTAGTAAATTATATGTATACATTTTTAGATGGCCGGGTTTACGGGAAGAAGGGACTTAAGCATTTTGGTAACTTAAAGCCAACGGAAACTATGAATTTTGCATTTCGCCAAAACACGCGCGCATCAGTCACTTTGGGCCGGCCCCCCCCCTCTCGGGCGATGATTATATGCAAAAACTTTTCGAACGCAAAAGAAAAGTTGCCCCGGCAATCCGTCATTCGTGGGGCACGACGTTGTGTTCCTCGGTCGACATGTTCGCTAAAGAATATATTAGGTGTTGAATATTAATAAGCCGGTTGAATGGAATCAGCGCGCGCCTAAACGCCGTGACACGCGCTGGATACACACGATAATAATATTATTATAATTCAATGAACGTGTTTGCGGCGCCGAATTATTTAGCAAATCAAATTCCGCAAAACCCGCCGAACTGATCCGCCGGTAGTGTTTATGAGCTAATAATGGAAAAAATGTTTACAGTGGCGAGTGCAATACAGGGTTATTATACTTATATTGTATTTCACAATATTTTCCAATTTTATTTATTTTTTGCTATCAATTTTTGCATTTTATGTTAGACCTGTTATGGCTTATTATTATATAATAGCGAATAATTATATAATGAAGCGATCAAATTGTTGTATCTAATATTATAAAAGTTGATAAATATTATATAATTATTACACGCGTGACGTAAGCGTTTGGCTATTTCGGTTGGCACGTACACTTCCACAGTAATTATTGTAGATATTATTACATAATAATATAATATGATATGCTTTTAACTTTTTAATAGTTAAAAGCCGACAATAATTCGACCTCAACCGAGACTACCGAGGTCGCTTGTAAGGGTTGGTTGCTAAAGTTTTTAATAATAATGCGTATAGTATTATATGAGCTCTGCGATAAAAATGAATAATTACGTATTGTTCTACATCCGGTATAAAACTTTGGTCGACCGTACGCGTTTTGTTACGCTATGTGTAACTCTTTATTATTATTATTATTATTATTATTATTATTATTATTATTATGATGATGACGTGAACCGCAGAACAATGGAAGAAGCCGCTAGATTTCAGTGATTTTTTTCCCCCGAGCTTATGCACGGTGCAACTGAAATTAAACAAAATGCGTGTTGCGATGTGGGTTTATTATTTCGACCAACCATTATAATATATTGTTTTGCATATCCACTGTGTAGTGCGCGCGAAGTAACGTGACTGTTGGAACACACGACAGTGTTAAATATCCGACAATTCCCGTACCTAGTGTGAAACACATGTGCGGTGGTAGAATTGAACGGGAGAAGAAAAAAAAATTTTTTGTGCCTCTCAAGAACTGTGTATAATGTACATGTATTGCAATACATATATAGTTCTCGGTACCTAGCAGCATCGGTATAGATGGCATTGAAAATCAAATTATTGATGTGTAAAATATTGTTGTGTAACGCGAATGCGAGTACCCGTTGTAGGTTCTTGACCGTGGCCGAATTTTTGTTGTATAATACGTACAGTGTTAGGACCCGATGGTAAATAAATCATCTGGACAAAGATAGAGGTAATAACAGTACAATTTATGTGAGACATAGATAAAACATAAACCAAATAAATCAATTTTTTATCTAAATAAAATATAAAAGAATATAGCCGGTAGACATTTTTAAGTCATGCATTTATTTTCGATACAATTGGCATCGAGTGGACAGTATTTTTCCATATCGCTTTTAGTTTTAATAATATTTTAAAATATTTTCCATCAAATGAGTAATAAAAATATAATATGTGCCGAATATTGAACCCAGAGATTTATTTTTAACGACAATTATCATACTAAGATTTACCAAGAAATAGGATTTTATTCCTATTCAAAGGAAATTTATACAATCCGTTCAGAAGATTACAATAAGCAAATTTGTATATATTTAACTATATAGGTACATAATGTGAATGGCGCGTATAGGAAGCTACCCGTTGGTAACAGGTCTATACTAATTTAATAAGTCAATACACAACCATTTACGCTTTAGTCTGCGTGGTGGACATATTTTGATTGATACGTGTGTTACTATGTGTACTTAAATTTTGATTGAAGCATTTATACGTAAAGCTTTAGCTGGAATATACCTATATAATAATATAATGTGGCTTATCAATTTCATATGCGAGCAATGAGAAAACACACTACGGTCCATATGGTTTACTATTTTAAAATCAACCAAATCGGAGTACCTGTTGATATATTTCTTATATCATCAAATCTATAATTAATAGTAACGTTCTAAGCGAACGTTTTCCACAAATTCTCATATTATTCGATTTTCGTTTTTTTTTTTTCTTCAGATTACGCCGTGCACGTAGAATGAGAGCGGTCCGACCGAGGGTCGTCTTGGTGTTGCCGCGGTCCGAGGACATTCACATCGAGAGCGTTCAAGCAACCACGTGCGCGTCCCACATAATGACGGCGAGTAGGTGGTGACGGTGATCGGTGCACCGGATCGGGACACAATGGTAGTAGCGATCGTGAGCGCCATCGTTGCTTGCGCCGCTTTGCTGTCGTCGGTGCAGCTGCGGACGGCGGTCGCCGAGGTTGGCGAGCAATGTACCGCTTTGGTGTTGCCCGCGGACGGTGGGTCGCGCGACATTTACTGCGACGTGATACCGCACACGGTGGACCTGAGTCGCGCCCGCGGTCTAACCCGGCTGGACGTGTCCAAGAACGGTTTGACCGCGATCCGGTTGACGAGCGACGAGAACGTGACGCTGTCCGCGCTCGACCTGTCCGACAACCGGATCGCCAGCGCGTGCCACGTGATCACCGGCGACGCGGTCACTGTGGCTGCGATCATCCTGTCGTCCAACCGGATCGAGGAGTTTTCCGTGTGCACGGGCGTGACCAATCTGACGCTGAGCTGGAACCGCGTGCGACGGCTGAACAGCGCCGACATGGTGAACGCGTCGCGGCTCCAGGCGCTCGATCTCGGCCACAATCTAATCCTGTGGATCGAGAACGACACGTTCGCCGGTACGCCGGCACTGCACTGGCTGGACCTGCGGGGCAACGCGCTGACGACCATGTCCGAGAGAACGCTGCCTAGCACCGCGCTCCGGTACCTGGACGTGTCAGGCAACCGCGGTCTGGACGGGTCCGCGGTGCTGTTGCCGTTCGAGAACCTGGTCGAGCTGAAGATCGCGCGCAACGCGCAGCTGGCTCCTGTCGTGTTGGGCTCGGGCCCAAGGCTGCAGGCGCTGGACGTGTCGCACGCCAACCTGACCGAGGTGCCGGTCACGCCAGCCCCGATGCTCGGCTCGTTGGTGCTGGCCGGCAACGCGATCAGGGCCGTGAACAGCGGCGACCTGGACGCGTTCCCGCTGCTGCGCCTGTTGAACATGAGCGGCAACCGCATCGACACGGTCGAGGACGACGCGTTCGGCCGGCTCTACCTGCTGGCCGTGTTGGACCTGAGCGGCAACCGGTTGACCTCCGTACCCGCCAGCCTGCCGGACGGTCTGCACACGTTGGACCTGTCCGCCAACCGGATCCGCAGCCTCGGCGCGGACGACTTTGCGGGCTGCGGCCGGCTCAAGCGGTTGAACGTGCGCGGCAACGGGCTGCGGCACGTACAAGACCTGGCGTTCGCGCCACTGCTGTTCCTGGACGTGCTTGACCTGTCCGACAACCCGATACCTATGATCACGCGGGAAATGCTCACGGGCCCGGTCCGGTTGACGGTGCTCAAGCTGGAGGGCCTGACGGACGCCCGCCAGACGCCCGCGTTCCCGTTCACCGACACGCGTTACCTGCGCCGGTTGCAGTTGGCCCGCAGCCGGCACCTGGCCGCGATACTGCTCAACGACACCGCGGTGCTGTCGTCCATGTTGCAGCTGGAACACCTGGACCTGACCGGTTGCGCGATCACCGCGCTGCCCAGCCGGCTCGCCTATTGCATGCCCAAGATGCGAACGCTCGTTGTCGATGAACCGGTCGAGTGCGCCGGTTCGTCGTGGCTGTCCGACTGGCTGTGCGACATGTGGCGCGCGTCCGACGACGATCCGCAACAACAGCGGCGGAGGCAGCTCCAAGGCTTGGCCCAGACTGAGCTCAGGTTGCGCAATCACCGGCGGCCACCACCCGTGGCCGGGTGGTCGCCAGCGGAGAACGTCCGGTGCACAAGCGACGACGGCCGCGTGCGGCTAGTGTTGGACGACGTGCAACGTTGTCACGCGGCCACCACGACCACCGCGGTGACCACCAGCACCAGCGCCTCCCCGGCCACGACCACCGTGACCCCGACGACGGAACAGGTGGTGGTGGCCGCGCGGCTCAGGGCCGAGGACGACGCGAAAAACAACAAGTACGCTGCCGATGCCACCCCTTCCGCCGTCCCAGCAAACGCTCGTCCCGGTGCTGTGGTGTTTGCATGCGCCGCGTTCGCGCTGGTGCTGTTGGCCTGCGGCACCGTGTGGATCGGCACGCGGGCCCACGCTCTGGGCCGGTTGCGCTGGAGACAGAACGCGGCCGACGTTGACTACCTGCAGTGTATCGAGATCAAGAGCTTGGAGAGTGTGCACCATCACGTGGAAAGGTGGTGAAAATAGTCTGACAACAAGTGTGTAAAATGTATTCATATTATGAAGCCGGGTTCCTCTGTGACCCGTGTAGTTGATGAACATACAGGTTGTTTCAGCATGATTCAATAAACGCGATAATTTTTATTCTATATTTATTATTTTTCGCTCCCCCCCCTCCCCCGACAAATTATATTTTAATTATATTTTACATTGAAAATTCGTATTAAACAATTTTTTTCATTTTCAAAACCCAAACTATCAAACTTCAGATTTTGTTTTACTGTTAGAAAAAAAAAAAAAAATTCAAAATAGTCATTTTTGCGACACGGATTTTTGGAAAAATGTTAATGCTTTAAACTCTAATTAAGGTTTATCCGCTGTTAATTTTCTACGATTTTTTTGAAATCTGCGAAAAAGTGTACAATAATATTGTGCGTCAAATCATTTTATTGCATAATATTGTATATCAGTATATCATTATTATTCATTTAGATAAAATATTATCTTGATAGAACGTACAATATTGGTACAGCTAGTAATTTTGATTATTAAATTTAAATTTTCAAAAAGTTTAAAAAATCATAATAAATTAATGACCAAATGTTTATTAGATATTTAAACGCAATCATTTTCCTAATAATGCAATTTACATAATGGCTATGTTGTATTTTTTTTTTTTTATATGGTAAAATTCAATTTTCAATTTTCAAATTCGAATTACAAAAGCAAACCAAATGTTTTAATACAATTTCGTTATAGCACACCATACTATAATATGAATAAAAAAATAAAATAAAAAATACCGATCAGAATAAAAGTAATTACTTTTGTCGAATCATCCATTTTTCATCAAGTCTTGTCATGTATTTTTTATATATTATATAAAAAAAAAAAAAATCAATGAAATATAAAATATAGAAATCTGGAAACACCGTGTGCATATACGAATACTCGAATAAACGTCTATTTAACCGAATAGCCGATCAGATCATTCACACAACCCGTGTAGTTGATGAGTATAACGTACATTTCGGTCATACAATTTCCTTTGACTCGCAGTCACTTTTCACCGACAGTCCGCGGGAAGGTGGCGAATAACGATGAATAGCGAACACCGAATACTCCGTACAAGCTCAGTATTCCGTTCCAACAGCATGGCGAGTATCCAAGAACACCTGAATAGCGAATATTCGTCGAGTACACGGAGCCATGAGAGCCCGGCTTAATATATTAATGATAATAATAATTATTATGCGTACATACAATATATTTATATATATTTATAACCCAACGAAAAAGTTGTATTTTTATTTTCTTCGTAATAATTATATATTATTATTACATTGCCATCGAAGCGGTGGGGCGACGTAGCGAACGAAACGAAATTCATTTTAACAATATAACCGTGTGCGTTATCTCGTCGACAATATACATTGCATTTTCCAACGGTTTCATTTCTGCATAGAGATTTCCGCGCGACCGATAATATTACGGTGTGTCAAATGTTTTTCGAGTTTCGGTTCTGTATACGTGCAATCAATATTATAATGAACTTCCCATCGTACAATTCTGTCCGAAATGATTTGTGAACTGCATACATTGCATATACTATGCGATATTTAACGAAATTTTATAAACTGTTCGTATTTTTGAACGCACATAAAATCGTGTAATTATTTTTAACACTTTATATTATATATATATATGACTTACGCTATAATCCAGACGGGGTCGACCAGTCGATCGTCCTAGGTCGATCGTTATAAAAATTAACTTTACCATTATTTGTCGATCGCGTATTAAATGATCGAATAATATTATGACGTCGATCACTGGAGACTTAAAATTTCGAATGTAGCTCATTTGTTTGAAGAGCGACCCCTCGGCTACAATCGGATATAATATGTACTTAGTACTTATTCGCGTACTAAAATTGTAACCAGCACATTTCGTATGAAAACCCTGCAGGTTCACGGTTCGAGACAAACGTTTGAACGCTACGCTGCTATAAATGTTATATAATATTATTATTATTGGCTTTTTTTCTTTTCTTTTTTTTTTTTGTCAATCGTATTGTTTTCGATATTTGATTTTATACAACACATTATTCTAACTGATGTTTTGTACGATTACCATAATAACCATATTAATCATAGACCTGTCGTGTGTAAATATTCTTCGAAGTAGAGATATTAAATGAAAAATAAATCATTATTGTTATTATTTCAATCTTCATTGTTACCTACGATATACTTCGCGTTCCTAATTATCCAACTTTAAAGGAGCAACAAGAAAGCGCCGAGTGGCGTGTTTGCCCGGCGGATATGGTCTGTTCGTATATATGTATATATTGTACATTTTTTTCGGTTCAGCGTCTTTTTTCGCTTTACTGTTAATGATAAAAAAGTGTTACAGTGCTGTTTCCTGTGTGTTGAGTAATTGATGACAACTACCGGGGCCAGTTGGCGTTGATTTATGGAACTTTTCCAGGGTCTGATTATTTCATGTCTCCTGCCGTTCTTTCTCTCCAAGAGAAGGCGAACAAAATACACACACTATACATATATATATATATAAAATACGAAAAAATATATTTATACATACATACATATATATATTGTATGCTTACGTATATACATGTACTACAATAATACGCAAGCTAGCACAATGCAACATCTTATCCAGGTCACGTAGACAGCGAAATTGTCGGGTTTAGCTTTAGCCGCAGATAGAAAACCCATTTCTTTTTTTCTTCTTTTTTTTTTTTTTATCTCAGACATCACAAAACATTTTTCTTTGTCGCCCGTCGAACAAAATATTAATCATGAGATTTTTTAATTTAAAAAAATAATGTTATTAGAAATATAATCATGCTTATAAAGCATGTAAGAAAATAAATAGTAATTTCTTTTTCTTTTTTATTTTTTCGGTCATTTTGTTTGTTCAAAGTTTTTATTATAAATCTGTTTGCACTTCATTGTCGTTACTTTTTATTTTTATAAATATAATTTCACTGTTACAATGGTTAGGCTTAATCAATACGACACATTAAAACTAAATAGAGACACTTAACGGAATGATAATGATGGATTTACGGATAGGGGTAATTATTGTAGGCCTCGGTTAATTATTTCCAAGTCAAATATTCAATTAAATTCTCAAACCCATATAAAATTTGTAGACGTTTTTAATAATATAAAGTTAAACTTTGAATAATTAAGTTTATATTTGTGTTTAGAACACAAATTAAAATTGTTTTAATGTATAACAAATTTAAATGTAGTAATTAGAAAACTCAAAGTTTACCGATATCAAATAAAGTTAATACATTTTTTAAAGGTGATAACCAACACTGAACTAAATACGTATGTAAAAGTTTTATACTGTGAGTTCATTTTGAAATGAAACGGTTTCCATTAATTATAATATATTTTATAAAATATCAACGACAACCGCACGGAGCACTCGTTTTTCCAAATATACGACAAGAGTTGTATAATACATCAAAGTATTAAAAAAAAAACCCATTCGATTAAATCCCAACGCGTATTATCTTTTAAATCCGAAAGACAATTATTTAGAGAGAACTCAAATGAAACACTACTATTGGTAATACATATACTCGTATATATTGTGTATAGTTAAATTATCGGTAAAATATAAAAGACTACGTTTTAAAAACGTATAATATCATGACGGTATTTTTAGAAACTGTAATTTAGATACAGAGTGACCTTAATAGTACGCAATGTGAGAGTGTATTCAAATTGATATTTTATTTTATAATATCGAGAAACTTTTCCCCCAACAGCTACCGCAAATTCTGCAATACAACGTTGAAAACTTTTGATATTTTATTGTGAAACTCAATCGCTGAAGTATCATAAAGGAATATTCGGGGTGTGCGTATATTATATACCCGTCAGCCGTATCGCGGTTATATACTCATCCGCATTTGGAACAGAATATCATGGCCAATTACTTGCTCGTCTTTATAATGTGTTGTAAATATATGTGCGCCGCATAACGTGAAAACTTCAACAGATACCAATTTCATTTCCTTCGTTTATCCATATTTTCCATTCAACTCGTAATATTAATTGTTCGGCAAATGATTTATCGTTTAAATACGATTTGGCAGTCACTTTTTGAGTGATTAAAACGTCAAATCACAAAAGCAAAAACTATATTTATGTAAATATATTATATATACATTTTGAATTCATTTCCATGAAGTCTTATTCGAAGATAATAATAGAAAAATATGGAATGAAATAAATCATCAGCAGTTTTATTAATTACTTAGGAACGGAACTTTAAAATCAATTATGTCACCACCCACTCCATTGCCAGTTCAAATGATTAAAAAATGTTTTAAGTCTTCAACTCTCGGTGCATATATTTTTTGTAACAATCGGTTTCAACCAATTTATATTTTATTGTCTTCTAACTTAATTATACGCGTGTGTTCGACACCACTGAAGTTCGACATTTTCAAAAATAATTAAACTTTGTTCCGATGTGCGGGACATTTTTTGTGAAGCAAAAATATCACAATTACATTTTTATTTGTGCTCTTCTACGTATGTATACAACTACACAATATTGGTATCTAATCAAGGTACCGTGAAAATTGTACTAAAGAATGATATTATTTTCCAGTTTATTTTTTACCCGTGTTTTGGAGTTTTTTTTTCCTTTTTTGATTCATTGCGTAATGTATTTTGGACAGAAAAAAAAAAAATAAAAATTTGAAACGTATACATAAATCACCTGGCAGACAGCGTGTGCGGAGTGTTTAATGAGTCAGGTATACGGGTTGGGAAAAGGGAACGGACCAGAAGAGGCAAAGGAGTAATGGCGTTAAAACATAGTTAACGTTTTAAAATAATTTTCAATATAGGCATCAAAACATAAAATATTTATATACTATAAATACGACGAAAATAAAGGAGAGATATGAAATGACGCGGCCTACATCCCTCCCATTAATCATGCTCGGCTGATACGGCAAATGCGAAGATGGGGGAATATTTTTAAACGTTCGTACTAAGCAAAAATCTGGAAAACGTATTATACACAATTAATACTGCGAGTTCGAGCGAATATGTTGAACAGCACTTACTGACACACTGTTAAGATGATTTTGATCGAGATAATGTTCCGCATGAACATTATATTATACGCAAGTCCTTATTTGTACCTGGTTAACGTAACTTTAATACAGATATCTATTCTGTCTAGATAGATCATTTGAATGTTTTTGGAAATTATGTAACGCGCGGAGCACTTTGGATATTTTTCAAAGCATAATATTTTATATTATCAATGTCTAGGCTTAAACAATTTTGCTTATTTTACACTATACAATATTATCAAACCACGAGACGACATACTTATGTCGGCATAATTTTTAATACAAACTACCTACTAATACTGTTCAAATATTTATTTTATAAGTACTATAATATTCAGATACGAACCGAAAATAAATGCATTTATGCAACATTTGATTTTAATATAGCATAGGTACCAACAATAGTAATTTTTATTTATTCAATTTTAATTTTATAAGCATATTAATGCAATTTAAAATATTCATTTTATATAACTGTTTTGCCTACCAAATTATCAATTATTTTGTACTTAAGGCTGTGCTAATGGCAAAATATTATTTGTTTATCTTGTATTGTGATTTATACGTCATATCAATTTGTATGGAACTTGCAAGTTATAGAGTGTATAGGTAATCATGATTACCCACACAATATACATTTGGATATATTTTATATGTAAATAATATCATAATGTACGCATATGTGTGCATCGTAATATCCAGCAATCTACTGATGATGGCTTCACACGAAAAAGTTTATTCAGTAGGGCGTGGTAGTTTTTAGTGGTCTAGAAAAATGAGTAAAAATGAAATCGATGACATTTATTTCTTTTGATACTGAAAGCAGTATAATATTTTATTTTCGTAAACAGAAGTTTAATATTAAAATATTAACTCTTGTTTTTTTTTTTAGTTTTTTTAAAATAAAAATTATCTTACATCTATAAGAGCTTATATATTTAATTATGTTTTATATTTTGTAATAGTTTTTAAATTATATTAATTTATTTGCACAGGAAATAAATTCGTTGTATGTTTACTAAAGGAATTTTTAAAATGTTACCAAATGTCAAAAATAAATTATTTGTTGATTAATCAGACAAATTCTTGCAAATAATCCTAATTATATATGTATGCGTTGCATATAAAATTTTGCTTTAAAGTATTTCGAAAGTTTCAGTTCGGTATGTTATAAAATTTAAAAATATTATCTTTTTAGACTGAATACTCGAAAACCTTATTTGTATTATATTAGGGCATTAGGCTATGGAACCATTAACGTATCAAACATACTTCACAAACGATGGAAACATTCGTGTATTGCTTAGAACTATCTCGTTAGATTACAAATGATGGCCCTACAAATAGATCGTAACTAAATGGTCTAATACCACATCTAAACAACACATTAAGCAATTACACGAAAGTAAGCCAACCGATATCAGGACAATCCTACAAAATTACTTTTTAAATCATCTGTCCATTAATCTTTTTCAGACATTATACCCTTGACCACTCGTAAATTTTTATTTTTTACAATCTTTTTTTCACCCTTTAAACTAACCATTTATTGCTGTATATGGACACGCGTTTTAATGTTCTATTAAATATGCCTTATTACAGATTTGGAATTATTTCATTTTTTTTTCTTAACTTTGCTCTAGAGTTAATTTGATTACATTTATTTTTTGTTTTGATTTTCTAAACACTTAAGCTGATTATTTTAAAAAGCTTTGTGTATTTTGAATGACGGGCAGAGACGGATAAATACGTTATCATCTATCTTAATAATTAAAAAAAGTGATTACTGTTGTTTTAAATGAATAAAAACGGATCTTCCTACAATATTTCCATAGTTTATATTAAAAATTTAAGAACTTATAGTTGTAGAACAATCATTTATAGAAAAATTTATAAATTATTTAAGAAAAATAGAAATTTTTAATTTTATCGGAATAATATTGAAATGTTTTCGGTTTTTTTCTAAATACCTAATATTATGTTGTCTGAAAATATAATTTTTTTTTTATAAATTATACAGTTATTCAACTGCTTCAAATAGTGAACAAATGCAACATTGAAATTTCGTACTCTTTTTTTAATTTTATTTTTTTTTTAAATGAAATTTATTAATATAATACTTACATTTTTATCTTAGTGTTATGTAACGGAAATTAAGAAGAAAAAAAAGAAACGACAAGAATAAAATGTATTATATTTTCTGTAGTAGTATTTTATAACATTCTCTGGTAAATAATAATTTTCGTTTTTACATTATCATTTAATATAATATACAGTAAAACTTTTTTTTTTTGTGGTAGTTCTCGTAAGCTGTTGACCAGCATTTGTTTTTATATAATTAAAAAAAGAAAAACATCTATTGATAAAAACATCATTTCCCAATCGAATAACAGGTATATTTTTAGTAATCAACGTTCGTTTTAATTATAATTGTGTGAGGACGATGATGTAAGTGTGACATTTTTTTTTATCCAATTTTCCAAAATGAAAAAAAAAAGAATCTTGCTAAATTACCCTGACTGCAGTATATTTTAATCATTCAGCCGTTGGCGTTTGTAGAACCAACCGATGGAATCATCACTTCAAAGAACCCCCTTACAGTGCCTGTATTCCGGGTGCATTGAGTTGGTTAGGCCGCGGCCGTATATTCAAGTCCGTCCGAATTGTTTAAAATGATAAAACTAATTAAAAAATATTCGACACTGTTTTTTACATAATTAATAGATTTTTTGGCGTACATTTCTGTTGCGCGCAAATGCCTCATTATAGCATGTTTACGACGAGGGCATTGTAAAATATAACACTCAATTTCAATAAAAAAATGAGCGCAAACAATAATACAATACCATGTACCTATATGCTATACTACTCGTAACTACATAAGAGAATATAATATTTCACTCCGAAAACATTTATATTATATTCAGTTTACTTTTAAGTTTAATTTTAACGTGGAAACTTATTAGCACTGCACATTATTAAATGTGTCGATAGAACGAGTTTATTTTTTTCGTTTTACATTGTAAACATTAAACAGAAGGCAACCGATTCGAAATTATTGACAGTTATTTTAAAAATTAAAATTGGCGAATATACGATAGCCGATAGGTTTACATAATTTCAAATTACAGAGAGTTTTAAAATAAACATATTACATACAAGCGACAAAATTATAATAATATATTTTAGTTATAAAATATTTAGTTTTACTTCTAATTTTTGTACATTAATATAGTTTAATACGTAAAATTATATCTTTGGACATTTTGAAGTTATAACTTATAATAATTAACGATCAGATTCGAAAATGGTATAAACGATAAATTTATACAAAGATATTTTAAATTAAATATTATTACGGGTAAACTATTAAGTTTTTAAATTGTATTCCATAAAAGTTTATACCTATTGAATAATAATAACTATGTATACGTGTTAAATATTTTGAGTGCAAATTAGTCATTCGTGAAACAGCTTTTACTTTCAAATATTTAATGTATAAAACGTTTTACGGGTTTTGGTCGTATATTGTAATTGATTAATTAAATTTTACAAATTAAACCATAGCATTCATGATTAAAAGACGAAAAGAATAATTTTTTAAGACACAACATAGTTAATAAGTATAATATATTTATAAATCGGTTACCGTATGTTATGGGCAGACGAAATGTTCAAAATAACTGTACCATATGTCGATACAATGCAACGATCACCAGTTTATAATAATAACGTATAATAACACAAAAACTAGATCAATTTTCATTAGCATCAACCATATTGGTGTATTGATAAATCCTCGCAGGACATGATTCATGCATAATGCACTTCAAAGGATCAAACAAATTATCTCTGTATCACGATATATAGTGTACCATGAATACTTGAGTATTAACAGATTAGCGTGGAGAACAAAAACATGTTATTGTTGTTCAAAATTATGGTCTTCTATGAATGGTCACAGTTCCAAAAGGGGCGATTTAATGGTATTTGTTAATTTATTTTGGATGTTTGCACTCACACCGAGAAATATTACTACATAATATTATTATAATGTGCGTTATGTTTCTTATTAAAATTATCATTATTGCATCCACACTAATAAAGCATTAATATAATATTATATATATAGTTATATATTCATTTTTCAATCGTTTAGCAAATAATTAAATAACCATAAATCTGTTTATCTGTATAAATTGTAATACGATACGTATTTAGAGTACACCGGTGGTACAGTATTTTACTAGAAAACACGCGTTTATATAATATTATCATAACTATATATTATAATATTATAACTCTTAACTCTAACAGTATTATTAATTAATACCGTATGAATTTAAAATCGTAATATGTAAAAAGTTGGATGATCCGATCATTATTCTGAGGATGGTTAACATTTTCAAAACTTATAGAGTCACGCGTAAATCGGTTAAAACTTCTTTGCAGAAATTCCTATCAAATCTAATTATCTAGTGCTTAGTTTTCAGTATAAGTAAATATTACAAATTATTAGATCATAAAAAGTGTTTAAAATGTGCCCTGAAGTTTGTACTTTTTAGTTTTTATAAAAAATGCTTAAAAATGGATTTTAAATTAGTACAATTTAAAATAATTACAAACCCATTTAGTTTAAGATATACCTACTCATATTGTGGAATAGTTGTAACATATAAATTCATATAATTTTAATTTACTATCCAAGGTAAAGTTTATTGTGAAATTGTTTCAATGAATTAATATAAGTACAATATATGCATATTTCCCTATTTGTTTTTAAATAATTTTATAAAAACGGAAATTATTAAAAAGAATACAATATGCGACAAAATTAAAAAAAAATATTTAATGTAGATATTATTATATTGTTTAGCTGATATAAGATTGAAATTAAAAAAAAAAACTAAAATTTAAATTTCTACCAAAGAAAAATTGACAATAAAAAATAAACTACAACGATTTTACAAAATGCATCTATCGTTATAAATATAATGTAAATATTTTCAGTCTTGTAAAACTGAACAAATAATAAAAAAAAAAATAAAAAAAAAAATAACCGAGTAAAGTTTCTATAAGAAAATATTATATTTAAAGGAACAAAACAAACGTGTTGCAGAGTTGTATACGAATAAATCTATTGATTTCCTCGCCTAACCAGAGTTCCACGATATATACTGATAAAGTACTGAAAAAACATTTCAGTGCAATAAATACAACAAAATTAATTATATTATATTAATATTTTTCCAGAGGCCGTTAAATGGCATTTATTTTTATAGTATATACTTTTGAAGAGCTTTCGCGGTTCTATAGATTTGTGTACAAATATTGAAATATGTAAAAAGTAAAAAAAAATTAAATTCCGAAAACCTTATGTGGTGTATTATATATTGTACGACATGACATTTATCTGAAAATAGCCATGCAAATTATTTGGTGTTCTAAGAGAAAGTCGAAGGAGAAAATTTTTTTTCTCACATAAGAT
This sequence comes from Chaitophorus viminalis, assembly GCA_025469195.1. Classification (NCBI taxonomy): domain Eukaryota; kingdom Metazoa; phylum Arthropoda; class Insecta; order Hemiptera; family Aphididae; genus Chaitophorus; species Chaitophorus viminalis. The sequence goes on from JAIPRK010000434.1 coordinate 67,660, forward strand.
ATAAGCCGAAGCTCTTTTCTTAAGACTAATATTTTGCTGTGCTTTAAAAAAAAAAAACTTATAGCAAACTTTTTAAATATTTTCAAAAATAATTAGTTTACACAATAATGTGTAGTAAGTTATTCTCTAAAAATGATTATAATCATACATATTGTGAACTGTGAATTGTGAACGTATAGAGATTGTTGTAAATAATGCGTTTTATTTGTATAAAACGAGAAAGCAATAGTCAACGAGGCCGGGTAAAAATGTTTTTAGCCACTATATTATGTGAGAGCTATTGAAAGTGACACTTAATGTGTGTTTTTCTGTATAACCGTTTTATGCGAAAAAAAAGGCATTCGCGTGTAGAGGCGTTGCACATACGGCCTTAGGGAAACAGATAAATCACAGGAAAACTTTTGCGCGAAACGAAACGTTGCCGTAACGTTCAGCAGTCTAGTTAAGGAAATGTTAAAAGTTCAACAGATATAATAAATATACGAGTCTGGAAAAATGACAAAACGCATCGAGAAAAATTGAAATACTTCGGCCTGGCGTAGGGATATCTTGCATCATTCGACTGGCTTACATCAGCCATCACGAATCGACGAGGTTACATAATATGCTTTGTGCATGATATTAATGCTTAAAAGACACTGCCGGCCGGTCGCCGTGTGGCAAACATTGCGTTTTTAAAATCTATATAGGTACACCATTGCAGTGGCAAAAACCCAACAACTACTATATAATATGTTGGACTTTCGTTCAGCGAAATCAGTCAACAGCGACCAATGGGTACGTGTAGTATGTTTATAATAATGTGTAGTGTTTTTTAGACGATACGTTTACGTGCTTAAACTTTCAAGTGCGGGCGTACGAGTAGGCTTCAAAATCTCGTTTGATTAAACAAAAATAAATAAATACATTTTTTTTAATAATAATTGATTTAATAATTAATGATTGAATTCCTAAATTAATTTTGTTACCATCTGTTTATTTAGAGATAAATTAATAATTATGTGCTTTTTGAAATTTAATTTTAAATATTTACAGACTATTCGTTAAAGTATTTGAGTAAAATCAATACCCACTGCATGTTCAACTTCTCTGTTGTCTATGTGAATGAATAATTGATTTTTAGTAGATGCATAGGCAAATGATGTTTTGGTCATTACAATTTAAATATGATTTATCACACAAGTATAGTATATATATATATCATGTATTAATATAGTCAATAAAATAAGTATTTATAAAAGAATAACATTATGCATCTATGAATGTCAGGGTATATTTTAGATTCAGAGTGGTGCGAGGGGATATATTTAGATATGTATCGTCAAATACATTTACAAAATAAAAGAATTTCCGCGTGGCAATGTAAGTATTACGGCGTAATTCATCTTTTTCATCTCTTTTTCAAGATTATAAATGTACACATTTACTCCATAATTTAAAATAATAAATGAAAAGTAAGCTTTGTAAATAATGGCTAATTCGTTTATTTAATAAAATATTTTTAGTTCAAAGATTTACTTATATATATATATATATACATACATATAATTAATGTAGAAATATTATACCTATGTAAAATGCGCCTACATAAACCGTTTGATGAAAACTTTTTTAATAGAATTTTCTACAACAAAAAAACTTATTTGATAATATTTTAAATACTCGGATGTTTTTTTTCAAAAAAAAAAAGAAGATAATTCCATAACGTATAATTTAACTACTTCAAAATTTAAATTGTTGTAAAAAGAATAAAAACAGTTTTCGAATTTTTTTACAAACAAAAATCTAGTATGGCTTTTATACACTACCTATGTAGAATTTTCCCATTGGTAAATACACATATTTTAGAACAACAAATTTAAAATATGGATTTAATACTTTCTATGATAGAGTTTGAAATTGATACTGGCCACTTTTGTCGGGAATTACATAATATTTAACTCGTCTATTTCTGTGATTTATCTTTCAACGATCAGTATACATTTGGTCATATTATATATAATATTAAGATTAAAGAATACATCACAAATGAAATTAATGTGAAAGTTTGATAAATGATTTAGTACTATAAAGAAACATTAATTTTTTCACAGGATAAAATATATTTTCACTCATAATCGTATTATCTTATTGCATATGATGTTTTAACGATATTGAACATTTTTATTTGAAATAAATGGAATGTATTCTAAGTAAAACAAGATTAATGAACGCTAAAAATATTAATTTCCGAAATTTGAAAACATAATTCGAATATATGTATGGTTGTATCCATATTTTCGGTTCTTTAATAAAAACGAATCGTTTACACGTTAGGCCTATTGCACTGCAAAAGTTTTAATTAATTTGACCATCAAGTTGGGTGTGCTATTAATTAAAATCCAGGTGATCGCGTTTACATGTATGTGAATAATAAATTCGTAAGAACCACTAGTCGTTATAACACTAAATTAGTTCACATAATATACGTCATATAATACGACCAAGTTTATCTCAGTAAGATGTTACTTCACTGTTGCGGCGTATCCGAGTTGGGTCCCGAATACTAGGGGCTAATCGCAGGTAGTGTACTAGTTGGGTTCCGGATTTTAAGAGGTGCAATACTAGTTGGATCCCAGATTTTAAAAGGTGCTATACTAGTTGGGTCCCGGATTTTTAAAGGTACTATACTTATAGTTGGGTTCCGAATTATTATAGGTATTCCACTAGTTCCTGAATATTTTTTGGTAAGTACTACACTATACTAACATTTTAATTTTAATTTTAACAGACTGTCTATGATCTATTTATACCACAGGTATGGTTAAAAATGATTTTACAGTTTTTTTTTTAAATATTAAAAATGCTAAAGTATAAATAATTGATAGTTAGTAAAAATTTTATAATAAATTTAATTAATACATTTTTATCAACACACATGTGATTTTTCCAAAAATATTATTTTATTTGTATTTATAATATTATTGTATAATTGTTTTAACATTTTTAATATTTTTTAACTTACACCTAGGTATATGGCTATATTTATATTATATAATATATATTTTTATACATGGTTTTTAACCTTTTCAATATTTTTACCAACACAAAAGTGATTTATTTTTTTTATAAAATTCTAATAACTTATATTTTTAAAACATTTTTAACCACACCTGTGGTCTAAATAGATCATAGACAGTCCTAAGTCTGTTAAAATGGGAAGGAAAATGTTAGTATAGTGTAGTACTTACCACAAAATATTCAAGAACTAGTAGTGTAGCTAAAATAATTCAGGACCCAATTAGTGTAGTAACTAAAAAAATCGGGGACCCAACTAGTATAGTACCCACAAAAATCCGGGACCGAACTAGTGTAGTACCTAAAATAATTCGGGACCCAACTAGTGTAGCAATTATAAATTTGGGACCCAACTCGGGTGCAGCCCATTGTTGATTATACGTAATAACATGAGTAACCATATTGAGAGGAGTGCAACAATGAATCAAAAATACGATTAATTTTTGTCAGCCAACTTTAAAAATATATCCAAATGAATAGATTATCTAACATTATAGTAATTGATCTAAGATTATGGTTTATAATTAAAAAAAAACTTTAACTACTAGAAAATGTACCGATTTTATTGTAATTTTCAAGTTGTCAGTTGTGTATACTGTATACTGTATAGTACGTCAATCCCATTCTCAGAGCTCCGTCGCTGAACACCTTTTCGCAGAATTTCATTCCGTGTACCTCAAAACATGCTCATTGGAAACGCCATGATTTCTTTGTCATTGGGTTGTGGATTGCTATACTATTCGGAAAATCCGCATTCGATTGTCAAACTCCATTCAATAATCATATACCCACTGTTATAAATTATAATATTAATACCGACCGTATCATTGTCATGCGAAGTCTACAAAACACTCCTTCATCAGCACATGACGTCCTAATACGACTTGTCATTTCACACACATACAACATATTAACCTTATCATTTATACCATTGATTATAAATACTATTTAATTAATTATCAGTACTTATATGCAAATATGACTAAACATACTTTAGGAGTAATGTAAAATTCAATATACCTCCATCATGATACGTTTATGATTTAATAATTTATTATGTAGATAGTTAATACTCTACAGTTTAACGTGATTTCTCATTTGTATTTCAATATAAATAACATCTATATTGCTAAAACAAAAAAAGTTTTTGTTAAAACACACATTTCAAATTCAAATATTCATTTTTTCAATCAATCAAGACAAGTATATTCTCAATATAGTAAATATTTTTTTTTAAATAGCAAATAAATTTTATTTTATTCAATTAAAAAATTTTCAGCTAAATATTTTAAACTCTAGTACAAATTTAAATTACATCATTTTTATATTAAATTAATGACTTCTAATAACCTAGATCTAATCCTGCGGGTTCCGATGAAATCCTTATAGGTATGGCATAAACATGTAAACAATAAGAATCATTTATGGACATCATAAATTAAATATTATAGTTATTTTAATTTTCTTCGTGGGTACGGCAAATACACGAAAACAATTATAAATGAAATATTTAGTTTTATTTTTCTAGAAACTTATGATGTAAAACTTAAAAAACAAAATTATTTTTAAAATGATGTTGGTGTTAAAAAAGTTAAATTTTTTTTTTGGCTATATAGTAAATTTAAAAAAGTTATCATAGGTTTTATTAAGTATTATTAATACAGTAGTATAGTTTTATAATATACTAGCCGACTCACCCGGATTTTCCGGGCAAAAATGAATGTTTTAGATTAACGTTAGATTAGACAACTGTGGGAAAAATTAGTCAGAGGGCCCGCCCTCGATTGCGGATCTGCGGTCCAGGTCAGTTCGACCCTGCAGAATAAATGAATACTGAATTCGGTCGAACTTCGACGGTTGACAAATAACAAACTGTATAAAACAGATAACTATATAATATATAATATATAATCAGTATATATTATGTACATATCAATAGATTCATTGAAGTAAACTTTGGTTGAGCGCACGAGAAATTATGAGGAAATAGATAATAAATTTCCGCGAATTTCGATCCGCCCATAACGGTGTGTGTGTGCGCGTGGTGCGCGTGTATGTGTATTCGTAAATATTACAATTTTAAAGTTCCGGTGCTTCCGCTGTGTCACCTCATTGTTCCGGGAAATGGGCGGCGTATTGTTTGTTCCGGCGTAAAGAAGGTCGCAGCCAACGCCGGAAGTTCGGGTGCTGAAAACCAATACCCTCTCCTCTAGTCCAAAATGTGTGTGGGTTCAGCATGGCTAAGCGAAGGGGATGTTTTTGGTTATTTGTTTACCTTTGTATGTTTACCGCCGTTTAAACACATTACGCATAACGGTTCTACCTATCTGTTCCGCTATACCATTGCCTTATCTTGAGAATCATTATTCCTATATTATGTCAAATATATTTTATTCTACGGTGTGAATAATAAGCGAAATGGAATCTGCGGTAAAATTAATATTATGAATTACCTCTTTTGGTATTGAGTGAAAAAAAGGGCCCGGACGGGAGGCGAAAAAGAAAAGGAACGGATTCTGTGTTTCGAGACATGAGCAAAAACAATATAATATATTGTTACGTAGACGTACAACAGCGGAATCACTCTGTATTATTAGCGTACATAGATATATATATATATATATATATATATACGTATAGTGTGTATGTATACAACGACGTAAAAAGGGTACCCTACTCTTTCTGTAAAGCTCAATGACAAACGGACACAATAAATCAGTTTTATTTATATTACTACTATTGCTGCTGCTCTACACTACAAATATATACAATGCAGTAATACTATTTTCACTGGTGCAGTCATTTCTATACTCCATTAGAAAATATAAGGTTTGATGTCGGAAGAAAAAGAACAGTGTATGTATTATAACCGGAGTGAAATGAATCGATTTATGTATACATAATATATTTATTCTTGTATCTTATAATAAATATTGAATTTGCTATTATGTAAATAAAATACGCTATGTTATTATTTCTCAAGCACTCGCTCTTATCCGAGCTCTATCTATAAATTGACTTCTTTAAAAGTTGAAAGACTCATATTTTCGTTTTAAATAAAAATAAATTAAATACCACGTATGTATACTATACTATAATACGCATATGTATGTGTCATGATATTTTATTTTCCTAAATCCTAATATTATGTTTTGTTCATCAATGCAATTTTATCGATTCAGCGATATTCACGCGCATAGTCAATATATATATATATTTAAAATAACATTTATTTGGTTTTTTAGGATAAAAACAATATACTCCAAATAATTACATGTTAACAATGTCTGTGGTTGAAGTTTAAAATTCATTTAAATTGCATACGTATGAAAAGTTTTGTCATCGTTTTCCAACGACTTTCGACAGCCTGCCAACTATTTTTAGAGTTTCGTGTTATTATATTATGTTATTATGTAACAATTCGAACAAACCGCGGTTTTATGTATAATGGTGCTGTGACATTTTATAAAATTACAAAAGAACTTCGGATAACTTATTACACGGGTTAGTCGTATATGAGGGGTTGGAAATATAGTTGTTACGAAATCGATAAGCATATTATTACGATGTGATGAAACGACGATGAAAGATTAACCAGAGTGGTATTATAGCTGCCGTATTAATTATTATTACTGCTACTTATACGTTTACGAATCACGGTTATCACGTTTTACCGTGTAAGTATGCAGTGAACAGTAATACCGGATTCTGCGGCGTTAATGTATATTTCGTTTTACGGTACACCTACACATCACTGATTTTTAAAAACTCCTCACGAAATTATATAACCATCAGCAAAATTATACTCGTTGGAGAATAACGATATTATAATGATCACTAATCAGTGTAATAAAAATATAGTGTTATTATAGAATGACTGTATAGCTTTAATAACTTAGTATATATTATATTTTTTAAATTTTTTAACAATGCTATATTTTTTACTTTGAAACCAAAACCGTCAAAACGGTTAAATATATTTTTAGTTTTTTTTTATGGTTTTACATTTATTTTTTATTTTTATTATTTTGTTTAGTTTATTCATTTTAATCTACCTATTGTGAAAGAACAATGTAATTACGGTAATTTAAGTTGTTTAGAAAAAAAGTACACACGCCGTTTGAAGTTACAAACATAAAACACTACGCACTTCGTATTCCGTTCTGAAATGATAGCCTTTGTCGTTCGCTTGAGATTTAATCCTGTGGGCCTAACTATTTCAAAGTATTTATATATAGTATATACTGAATACTCTAACATTTGTAGTTAGCTTCAGGCATTTGGATGTTTATACGCCAATAGTATGAGAATTGTTTATTTATTTAGTGGATTATGCACTGTTGACTGTATAAGTATATATAAGTATAGGTGTATTCGATAAAGGATTTCTTATTATTCAAGATTTTTCGATAATGAGCTAAAAAGAATAATGAATTAGTCTTTCAGTGGTTGGTTCAATTTATTATTTATTCATTACATTTAATGTAAGTGTTAATAGTTTGTATCAAAATTGTTTTTTTTTTTTTTTTATATAGGATCATTAGGATCATACATTAATACAATTTTTATCTAGTTTGTAGATTTTAATATTTTGTCTAATTTATTTTTAAGATTTAAAATTATTAAAAAAAAATTAAATAAACTTATAAAGTTATAACAAAAAAAAATGTTTTTTTTTTTTTTTTTGATCAGAGTTTAAAATTGAAGTATATTTAAGAATTAATTTAAATTATATAAACTTAAATATAAATTGAAGTTTAAGTTGATAATATTTTATGTATCAAAGAAAGTATATAAATATATAATAACCATGTATGTTTCAAGTTTGAAGTTTATGGTTGTATCACTAGAACCTTCAATAACAGTTTTCTACAAAACCTTCAACATTATATAAACTGCATAGTAAGGCAAGCTTTTCTCAAAATTGTTTTTCGAATGTGCGGGTTTATCAATGATTTCAAAAATTTAATGACGCATGACTTCAGACTTTCCAAGCTATTTGTATTTATTTTGTTTAAAAAATTTTTTATACCCAGCAAATTTATTTTTATAACTTGTTCGAACTAATTATTTTTAATAAAATTACCAAACAGTTTTCTTTTTTTTTTTTAAAAAAAAAACGAAGACTAAATTAAAATGTCAAGAAAGTGATAAAACCAATTATATTATAATATTTGATAGGTATTGAAAAGATAAGTATTCCTTATCAATTGATTAAATTATTAAATAAAAGTCTTTAAAACGATCTTTAAAATAATTCAGTGTACACAAAACATTAAATCATTATAATAATATTAATATAATACATTTAGTCAGGATTGAATTTAAGGTTTTGAGCACGGAGCAAATTCCATGTGGTAGTTCAGTGTTTCGTCCATAAACAATATTTTCTCGAATAATAACAATATCGGTTGTCCGTTCTTTTATATGAAATTAAATTTAACACATGGCTATTATTCGTGTAATATTTACGGGTTTGTAAAAAAAATATGTAAACACGCATTTAAATTTCATTCAATCACTGAATGTAACTTTTGATGCAGTTTAACTAAAACTAAAAAAAAAAAAAAATAATGATAATAATAACACACTAAAATCACTTAGTTATTTATCTGTTCTCAGAATCATATAAGAAGTAGATAAAACGTTCGAAATAAATTTATTTTGTTATTTTATACTTGTGTAAACTTCAGCTTTTTTATTATTCGATACGGGGCATAAGACATTCAAAAGTTGGTGGTGCCCATAAGATTTCTTATTTTATAAACAAAAAGTGAATCCTTTAATCGATAAATCATCATAGTATAAAACACGAATTTAGTGAGAATGCAATCGTATACGCTATGGTGAATAAAAAATAGTTTAAATAGCTGTAGACTGTAAAACAAATACTTAAATTAAGAATCTCACGAGTTATTTATTGCCAGAAGTGGCGTGAAAGTAGTGTAACGGGTAGCATGGTGGTGGCAGCAAGTGAAAGAACACTACTTTAATTACTGCTTTCACGGCTCAGGGTCAAAATTAGCGCGACTACCGCGCAAAAGTTCGTTGCCTCGGTTCCGGGATTTTAATAACAATAATAATTAAAGGACTTCGGACCTCGTAAATTAATAACCATAGCCGGTTTTTTTTTTTTTTTTTGTAGTAAAATAAAATAAATAAAAATAAAAAAAACAACAGCAGCAGTTTTCCAAAAGTTATAATACTGGTTTCATATTCACTCGAAATTACTCCGTTTTTAAAGTTGAGTACATGATTTATATGCTGCTCTGTGCCACTCGCATCATACTGTCCGTCAAACCGCTTTGACGTATGTTTAGGTGAGGAAAAAAAAGAAATAAGAGAGCATATATAGTAGGTATTCTAAATGACTAATTATTATAATAAATTAAAGAATGAAAACTGAAACGCTTGTTCAGATATATAATATCTGTGATTAATTAATTCTTCCGTAGAACCAAAATATTGTGATCGTAAATTTAATACAAAATGTTTCCGTTTATATCCAGATAGTAAGCAATATATATCCAATATATCCAGGTAGTTATAAGAGCGTAAGCCGAAAACGCATTATGTTTATAATCAAATAATATAATATTCCAATACAATTACCTACTTGTTAAACATTAAATTAAATCTCAAGTCTAGATAATAAACCAAAACACAAAGCACCATGCGTTTTATGCAATTTTATGTAAGTATTAACATATTATTAAAAGAAAGAAGGCAATATTTTACTTTGAAATATTCCTCGCCAGAAAGTTGTTTACCGTACCGTGAAATTAATAGAACTATTCAACTTAAAAAGTAATAACAAATGTGCGAAGATGTGATGTTTTTATACCAGGGCGCCTATACATTTATATGACTCTATAATCGAATTATTTTTATCTAAGTACCACGAATTCTTTTATTACATGAAATAAACTGCAAAGTTATTTTATATCTTTGTATGAATACATAAAAATTATAAACTACATTAATTTCCAGGAATTGCACGTACAAACTATTGGGTTGTTTGATCAAATGAGATTAATATATTTTGCTTTTCCCGGTTTAGCGCAAGTTATCTACAGTGTTATTATAACTACCTATTGTATTTTTTTTAATTTGAGGTATCGATTGGTAACACACCAATTATCGAAATGTCGAATAATATAAACGTTAAAAAACGTATTCGCGTTATACGAATCAAATAAGTTTCTCGTGTTAATATTGTTTGCTGAGTAAAATAATAATAATTTAACAATTTACACGAAATATTTTTGAAAATCTATGGGGTACATGATAATATGCACACAATTATGGCGCTATAGGTTTATACTATTTTCCTTTCTAAGAAGAATACGTCTAGATGACTCAAGTGGAATTAGTGCCACGATCTAAAATATGTATATAGTATAAACTGGAAATTGAAAATGTAAAAATAAATCTATTTGACTTCTTGGAGCGTAGGGTCGCGGGTTCTAACTCGTACCGTCGATATATTTTTAATAATATATCATAATATTATAATAATCTTATATTAGATAGGTATCGTTTCTATATTCAAACCATTGACGTGAATTCGACGATTATTCGGTGTTACTTGTACTAAAGCCCATAGAACATAATGACTATGAAATTCAAGTTATTACAATAACTTCAAACTTAATAAATGATGAAAAAGGTATTTTGTTGTACACCTTATAAATATTATTATTTTATTATCAATACAAATTATCAAATTTCAATAGCAATATGTTTAATACAAATTGGTCATAAGTAGGGCTAGAGGCTTATAGCCTATAGGAGTTTGCATTTTTGTCAATAATCATTAAAACAAAGTTCTATAAAAATCAGTTTCATAGTAGTAGGAGGCAATCATTTTTATTTTGCATATTTTATATATTATTTATAAAGTTCTTTTTTTTCTATAAATGAATAATTTGTTATATTTGTATTTTTAGTACATATTTCACATATTGCTTACGGATGCTATATTTACTATAAATTGTCAAAATAAACGGTTGAAATGATTTAATATTTTAAAAAATTTGAACACTTGGGTAAGATTTTCAAAATTATTAATTCATAGACACAATATGTATTTATAATTTAAATTTTTTGTTTTATTTATTTATTTTATTTTATTTTTTTAAGGCAAGATTGAAGAAAGAATGAAAATAATAAATTTGCAATGTCAGATTTTTAATGAAAAATAAAATATTTTAAGAATATATTTAAGGGTATAAATGCAAGCATATTTTAAGGTTTTTTAGAGCATAAAGTTCTATAGCTATAACTTATATTTAAAAATTATAGTTATTGTTATAAATATTTATAGTTTTTATTATGCACACAATAATAGACTAAAATAATTTTATTCCAAAAAATCTGTGATTCTACCGCCAAGGAGCACCGCTGTACTGTTATCACTTAATTTTTATTAAATTAATTAAATATTCTGTTCGCTGTAATAAAAAAATCGATTGATAAATGTTGATTAATGAATAATTTTATTACTTTTTTTGTTGCATTTCACATAAATTACATACAAATAAATAGTTATTAATTGAACTTTACCTATATTAACGATAGTCTAATAGGAATATTAAATGTTATCCCTAACTGTCGATGTGTAAAAGAGTATTGATAACGTGTCCGGTAGTCTAGAACTTCCTAATACCTATTATTAAAAAACACTTAAATCGTAAAAAAAACATAAATGTGTAGTATATTAAAACAAATTTGGACCTCCCCGCCTCTGGATATGTGTTTTCAGTAAGTCCATGCTAGTACCTTTAATTCTATGATTAAAATTCGCTCCCTTCTCAAATGAGCTTCAGTTTCGCTACTGCGACTATTTATATTGAAAGCAGATTGTGTGTAAATGCATTTAACGAAACTATCGGCGTCAGATAAACTACAAAAATACTATGCGTATAAATATAAATAACCGACGTGAGTATCAGTTTTCCAAAAGAGATGCGTTAACAAATTGTTTTTGAAAATGGAATGCAGTCCGAGCCAGCGCGAAGGGTGTCATCACAACAACACGAACAAACGTCGAATACAAATGTTATTGTTTTTACGTTAAGTGTTGCGCCAGGGAATTCTTATTGTTGTTCTTTTTCCTGATCAACGGTAATTCGAAGTCCATTCGTGATAAGTGATAACAGTGAACTATACTCTCGGATAAAGTTCACCGGCTTGCCCAAAGTTTTTAAAAATTCTTTTTAATCAACACCCGTACCATCAAACGACCTTGTTCGCTGTTTCTTTTCTTACGATTATTATGTGTTAAAATAAAACTCGAGAATCCTCTCTATTATAAAACTAACGGTACGTGATAAAAGTTAACAGTGCTATACAGCATTGAGTATCCTTCTAATGGACGTTAGGAAATATAAAAACAAATATGAATGTTTCTTTTTAACAGATATGGCATAATATTATGATGCAAGTGCGCCATCCTATGAACAAAACACGCGTTTTAATATCGTTTCTCACGCGGAGAGTTAAAATATTCATGCTTAACAAAAACATTTCTATTGCCTTGAAACATAAAGTCATATTTAAAATACGATAATCGAACAATATAACACTAATTTGATTTTTAAAATTCCCTAGTTTTTATAGAAATTAAATTGTATACTTTTCCTCTTTTAAAAATCCATACAAAAAAAAAAAAAAATAACACTGCATTTACCAAGTATTAATTATTGTTGGTATATTTTGCTGGAATTCAAAGTTTAGACTTCGTCCGACAATATAAAGAATTTTTTTTTTTTGGGGTGGGGGTATTTGATCATAACTAACTGAAAATAAAAAAAAACTGGTGTTACCTACGGGCTTAAAATCAATATAAGCTATTTAATTTTTGTGATTGCATGTATAGGTAAAATATTAAAAATGATTAGTTTGCAATAAATTGAAGTAAAAATAAACATTTTTAAATAAAGTATTCAAATTAGGCGTAAATTATTATTAGACTAAACTTCATTCATTAAACTCGTTGTAGTTGTATACGTGAAGTCATATATTACGTTTTTTTTTCTTTTAATCTACGGACTACTAAAGTTGATACTACTGCCATAAAATAAACTGAACAATCGCAGTAGATATTTTTTAGCCACGCGTCTAGGACACTCTAGAACGCATAGTAATTAATGCAATTACAATGTTCGTATCTTTACAACAGTAAATAATATCTGCGAATATTTTACACTGTGTTATCGGAAAGTCGTGTAATGCGTTTTGTGTTTTGTTATAACGAGATCGTAGGGTCAGAATAGGACATTATATTGACCTATCGTTGTGTGCAGTTGTACGCAATTCCGACGGTTTCCTCTTTCGTTGTCCTGCAGCGATATGACGCGTCATTTGATTTTCCTATAACCATTTATGTTTGGATACGATTCCACGCGTGCTCAGTAAATATATAATAATCCGCTACAGTCTAACGGTAAAATATAAGCGTACCTACACGGTGGCGTACACTGGTTAATACTGTTAATAGTTGACAGTCGTAATCTTAATTAATTGCATATGGTTACGATAAAAAATTAAAGCGTAGACTTTATTTATTTAATTTTTGACATCGTGCAGAGTATGAAAAATACGAAAGAAATGATGGTTCAGCAAAACAAAATCTAAAAAGAAAATAATCGTTTTCAATGCAGGAGATAAAATATTAATGCACAAAAGAGTTCGTTGCAGCCTACTGCTGTCAATCTAAATGTAAGATATTATATTTATCATCTGTTCTTTCGTGTTGCAGACCTATTGATTTTACTCTGATGTGTCTTATTTTTTATTTACAAATTCATGTCAAAAATATTTAAATTTTATACAGTTTTAAGGTTCTGTCACTGGACAGTCTTCTTTTCGTGTACTTTCACGTCTTGTTTTATTTGTCATATGTTACTTTTTTTTTTGTATGTAAGCAGATTGTAATATACATTTTAATTTAATAATTATTCATGTATAGTCGTTAAGGTTTTTTTCTGTTTCATTTCACGGGGATTTCTGATAAATTTACGAGGAGAACAGCAACACTTCTTTAATTGATATTCAGACAACCCAAAGGCAATAAAGTCTTTCTAAAAAACTGAAGATTAAAGCAGGATGGAAATTGTTTGAAGTGATTATACTTTCCACTTAAGTTGTTATGTGTGCACGTGCATAACGAAAAAAAATAATCAATTTTTCTCATAATGTGTATTGTTTTAACGATATAGGTGTAACATCGAATCTATGTGACAATGTGACATTGACGTATTAGAAATATTTTAGTAATAATCGTATCATCCATCATTTACTCAACAGTTAATACACTTAGTCATGAAATGGTTAAAGCTTATATTCGTAAATGCATACTTATCGTTTTTAGGATAAATCCATGGTTTTTGCAATCGTGTGTATATTGTGTATATTACCATGAAAAAACGCATATCATTCAACTGCTCGTGTATACTTAAACGAATTTAATTAGATCAAAATATCAACGTTGTGTTCGACGTCAGCTCAGAAGACAATAATCTATTTTTATTAGCTAGTAATAATGAGCGAAAAATAATTCAATAATATGTCACTCATTTGGATATGGGTTTGGTGAGTATTATCTATGGAGGAATGCTATTTTTTTCTATGACAACTGTTTTTTGCAGTTAGAATTAGTAAACAAGGGACGATAAATTAATGTTTGAAAGCTAAATTGGATATTAACTAACATTGTCAGATGGATATTATGAAACGGTTAACTAACGGATTTAAATAACAATAACATTAAATAAATAACAACTTACATATTGTTGTTTAATATAATATAAATTATATATACGAGTACTTGGGTTTGGAGTACGGCCTAGCTGAGTGGTTAGAAGAGTTCGTCGATCAGTCACTCTTATAAGCTGCTATTCATCCGATCAGCAAATGGTGTACTCAGATGGTCACCCGATTGAGTATTTACCGTTTTTATGCGTACCAATTGCTTCTGCCCGGTGCTCAGTATAACACAATATAATAGTCTCAGATGCTAAAATTCTTAATAAATACTTAATTGTTTATGTTTGTGATTATTGGTTGTAAAAAAAAATATATCCAAGAAATAATATTATAATAATAAATAATATTCTGTTCATTTATTTTCCTTTCTTGGAAAAATTCTAATTTACGTTTTAATCAAATTCATAATCATACATACATATTAATGCAACTTTACTTAGTTTGAACGTCCTCAATCAACCGCAAGTTTTTGCTATGTGATATATAATATATATATTCTTATAATATTATTTTCTCTTGCTCCACGTATTTGCAACCCAATTACTAGACCACTTACAACATGATTTTTAACGACTTTCTTTGCAATAACGATAAAAAGGAATTATACCAGAGGTAACAGCTTGGTGGAAAAGATGTACGTAATAATACTCATGAGCAGAAAAACTTATTCTGAAAGGCCAGTCAACATAGTAATATTATTAATAAAACACAAACAAAATTCCCTTAAACAATATGAATGTTGTTGCAATGTTATTTAGAAAAACTATATTGAACTACATTTTGAAAAACAAAAACAATAAAATAGTTTTAATTTTAACCAACCGTTCCATATTCAAGTTTTATAATTTATTAATATAAATGTAGTTAAAACAATTTCATGAATTAAAAAAAAAATATGTTCAAAATTATTAACATCTGTTTCTTAAATCACTTTTTCATATTTTTAGCATTTTTGAGGTGAAAAGTAAATGAAATGATCGATAAGGAAATTTGTCATAAACCATGACTTAGGGAATAGTTTTAATTAAAGAAACGTTATTCATAAACGCATTTGCATAATAAATTATATGACACGATTTTAAGTCGTTAATAATCAAACATCATTACCATTAATTTTACTTGTGCGTTTTGGCTTTGTCAAATCACTATGGTTCCATATTATTTTCGACTCGATTTCGATTATACTATTTTATTTTATTTTATTTTTTTTTATATTTTGATTTAACAATAATAATTTAATTATAATTTAATCAAATCTAATATTCGTCGTATAAAAGTTTTACGATGGCTTTTTATTATGATGATTCACAATGATAACTCTACGTTTCAAAATAAACATACCCATAAACACTTCGTGATTGGTATTATAATATATACATATATACATATATACAATATATACAAAACATGTTTAGCGCTTCTTTCCCGGTGATGTGACCGGAGTCGCACACCAACAATCTTGACGGTGTTATAGATGTTGATTTTCTGCTGGATTGGCGTGAAGGCTCAACTTTTTCTTTTACGGGCGAAAATAAAATTGTAATCTCGTAATATTACATCTTGGATGGTATAGTGTTGTCGTTTCTGTCGTATCGGTACGTTATAGTAATGGTTTGAAGAGCGATATTTGATGATGTTGAACTAACTGGCATAATATATTACAGATGTGTTTCATAAGTTCAGATAGATTTAATTACAGCTAAATGTGATGTCATGACGTATAGTGAACGTTGGTTAATGGATGGTCTAGTTCGAAGTGATTGCAATCAGGTATAACAAACTTTTTAAAGGATTATTTTAAAATAGGATCAGAGATAATTTGTAAAATATGAAGCTTATATTACTAGACCCAGTTAAGAAATACCTACTTATTTTTCTGAAGTCGACATGATGTGAAAGAAAAAAAAATGATTCCATGGGTTTGCACAGATTTACACGGTAAAACTAGTATTTCGAAATGTTTAGAAAAGTTTTAAAACTTTATCTCTCTTGGGTTTCTGGAATAAATGTGAAAAATATTTAAAGAAGAGAATCCAGAAAAATTTAAAAGTACGGAAATTTTCAAAGATTCATTGGCCAAAATGTGGACCAAAAGTTCAGGTTCATAGAATATACGTATTAAGTAGTCATGAGCATTATGGAGTGTAATTTTATAATTTAACACTCTGCTTACTTTATAATCAAAAGATAAATATATAATGAACTGCACTGCGTGTTTTGTTGATATAATATAAAAATATTTTGAATTTTAATCAAGATAGAAAGTATTGTTATATTAAATTTGAATGTGTTAATACCGTCACGATTTATGACTATAGCTCGGTTTATGAAACGCTGTCAAAAATAAATTGCCTACGAGTATTCGATTTTTGATATTTCAAAATCTAATTTTTCTAATATTTACGATTGTTTGATGAACTATTAAATAATCTTAAAAATATCATAATTATTTAATTGTAATTTAATTAATTTATCATAATATGTATTTATTTTTATTTTTTCGAAGAAGGAGAATATCGAAGAGCATAGTGACTAGTGAGTACAAGTATCGAAGGATAGATCAAGAAATTATAACCTAGTTGATATCGAAAGCTTACCGAGTGTTAAATTTTTTTATTTTGTCCAATTGAACGTTAACTGCCCATGAATGTACCCTAAAGACAGAAAACAATAGCGGACAACCGGATCAACGTCACCGTCGTTCCCTAACCCCGACATGTCTTACGGATCTCCTATAAAGGGTTTGATAATTTACTACCCTCACATTATTTTTCACATCACGTCTATATTGTACGTAAGTAAATTATTAGTATTACTACAAGCTTAATCGTCTGTCATCATCAATGTGCAGGTGTTACATATCTTTATTAAAAAAAAAATTCCGTTTATGTAAAAAAAAAAAAAATAATAAAATAAAATACTATTGAAAAGTTTACTGAATAATCGACACGTACATAGAACTTGTATAAACTTATAAAATTACATATTATACATATATGTGCGTGTGTGATGTGTGTTTCTGTATTAATATAAAATTTGTAAAAATTGGTTATTTTAGTCACAGCGTGTATGGGTGTGTTACTGTTACGGCTTAATCAGTAGAATACGAAACGTGTCTGATCAATTTATGTTTAACGTCACGTAGTTATAGAAGACACGAATGCCATGGTACGTGTTTATCTTATTAGTTTGCGATGTACCGAACGGAATAGAAATGTAAAAGATAAAATAAAATCATCTGCGGTAGTATCCTTTATTCACATATTTATAAAGCAATAATAGAGAACGGCAAAAATAATAAATTCCTAAAGTACTTTGCTTATAAAACAATATGATATGTATTCAATTTTTCCGTAAAAAATATTATATTAAATACGAGTCCCGGAGTACTAAATATTTAACAAAAACGCAGTCATAAATGAGTGGGAAAAAAAGATTCAAAGATGCTGCAAGCTTGCAACTGTCATAGATCGTTTACAATAATATTGTAAGTTAACTTAAATAAAGCAGAATAAATTATTTGATAAAAACCATTTGATCAGTGTTTTGTTTATCAACGTTCGTTGTTGTCAGTGAATCTAGAACGTCAGTCACATTGTCAGATTCTCGGTAAATCAAATATAAGACATCACGGATCTGATAGAGATGCGTGGTTTTAAAACGTTTTTCGGAAATAGTAGAAGTTGATATTTTTTATGTGATGTGTCCTTCGATTGACAAGTAAATATAAAATCATGGTAGTTCTAAGCGTATATGGATGTTTGCGCATTAGTTTTTGCAATTATAAAAAAATTGAAACCTCATATTGTTTTATTTGACCTAACACAGTGGCAGAATCTTACAATTTTTAAGTTAACCTTTTTTCCGGTAATCATACGATACCAATCGACATTTTTCTGTCATTTAAAACAGTAGGATAATATAAAAAGAGCAGGACAGGGACTCGCTCTGGTGTGTACAGTAGGGTGGAGTTGACCACTTTCAAAGAATAAGATAATATAATGGATGTATTAAATTTGAATGCAGTGATAGGTATCATTTAAAAAATTTAACGATAACCAATGACGTACTTGTTTTTGAGCCAGTTTTAATTAAGATAACATATGTATTAATATTGATTGCGCAATGTAAAAAATGCATAGCATATTCTAAATTACTTATAGAAATCATAAATTCTTTTACGAGCACTTAGAATTTGAAAATCATCATAACAATACGGGTATAACAATAAACGGAATAGCTAAGAATCATTTTTTGGAAACGATGATTTATCAATACTTTCTGTGTATAAGAATGTATGATAATATGTATACTATATATTCATGAACTTTATATTTAAGGATTTCATAACAACCGCATTCATAAAATTAAGCAATAAATATAAAAATAGCTACAAACGTTAAATTCTGAACGAAACGAGTAATGTATAATATAATTTATTGGTTGTACAATGATAATTTTATTTTGTATGTTTAATATAATATTCTCGATTCTTGGGAACATTACGATGTAATATAATCACCACACAATAAAAAAATTCGTCCTATTAATGATATTACGTTTTTAATAACAATACTGATCTGGAATAAAATATTTATAATATGTGTCTATGAGTCTATGTTAAATAACGGTCTGCGTTAACAGGACTCGCACGGGACAGTCTTGATCGGACATAGTTTTTATTGAAATGCTACCATAGGTTATTTAGAGCATAGACATTTCTGATTATTTTTAAGGTAATATTATCTATACATAGTATCTGTATAATATATTTATGCAGAAATATTGTTCTTTACTTCCCGTTGTCATCCCAGTGCCAAGTTGTTCTGTACATCATAAATAACGAAATTGCCGACCAATTTTCATAATCCGATCAGGCCATTCTTACAATTTCTAACTCTGCTAATTCTTTTAACCTACCCAAGAGTTTAATATGGAAAAATAATCGCTTAGTACTCGCCTACGTTGCATAAGGAATCTCTGTAGCCGAATTACCCGTATTCACACGGAGCAGTCTTGTCTGGGGCCAACGGTTTTTAAATCCGTTCTTATTGCGCATCTAAAGTATTAGAGGAACCACCATGATACATTTCAAGTTCTTATGTTTCGTCGTTTCGATGTGAGTCTCTATATCATAAAACTAAACTATCCATCACATTGCATACCTATAGCTCCCGTGGTTCCAGCTATGCACATTTGTTTTCCATGTTTACCCTTTCAACACCTTTTATTTATTTTATCCAATTGGGGATTTATTATCATGATGACCCATCTTCGCCTTACTAAAATAAGATACTAAAATAGAAAAACATAACTAATTACCTACTGCAGTTGGTAATAATTACAATTAACTTAAAATATTTCCAAGGTAACTTTAAGTTATTATAATAAAAAATAAACATTTGTCGCGTTGCTATGACAACTAAAATTTAATATTTACAACGCAATTGGCCGGTTTTTAAGATTCCTTCTAAACCTTGTCCTGGTAATAAATTATGGATACATCAACAAAAAAAAATCAACCAACTCGGTTAAGCCATTCTCACGTGATACCGTTATATATATATATATATATACATGGGACAAATGATTTACATACAATTGGAATAAAAATTAAAGTAACTATAGAAAAATAAAATTTTAATTTTAGTTTCCTAAAAAGATATTCTAAGTTATTAGTCAAGCAACGGAAAGGGAATATTTAATAACCTTTCGAGAAATATTGAATTTTAATCATCATGTTTATGTTTGTATTTATTTAGATTTAGACTAAATAAACAATTTTATGTTTTTGGACTTATACTCGTAAACGTAATGCAAGAGATTAAAATTCCTTTATTATACATGAAGTACTCAAGTTATGACTCAAGTTAAGATAAAATATTTATATGTTCACTATACTACGTGTACGTAGCCCGACTCTTCCTGAAAATTGATATTTTTTCGAATACCATGCGAATCATTGTATTGTTTTGAAACCTATATGAATAACATGACTGCAACGCATCCATCGGAATAAGCACCTATGTATACCCACTCTCTCGAATTTTTTTCTACTCTACTACTCTGTCCAAGAGATTATATGACGTATTTCAATATTATTAGATATCTTATTATTATATTCTTATTATTTTGGTAAACATATTTTATTTTTTTTTTTTTTCGATATAAAATTTTTATTATTAAATTAACACAATACACAACGAATTAATTAAAATAACAAAATTACCTACACCTTAAAGTAAAGATTGTGGTGGTATAGAGTATTATAAAACACAATAATATTAAACTATTGGATATTGGAAATATTTCTAAATCAGCATCTCTTGTTTTTAAATGAAACTGTTAAAAACAATAGGTATGTGACACTATACAGTTTATGATGTAAACTTCTTGTAATACGTTTTTCATTGTATAGCTAAAACTACAAAATACCGTAGAATTTACAATAATAAAGTATAATGATTTCATTACCATTATACTCGTAAAACACCTTTTACGGAAAAACATATGAATTCGACATTATATTGTACCATTATTACAATTACATACGCGTATACTCGATTTTTAAAATTTACTATCTATTATAGAATGTGAATATTTTTCAATCTGTCTAGATTTAAAAAATAGATTATTCACCCGATAATACTCAACAAGTTATTCAAATCAGATTTTTCCCTTCGTTTAAATAATGACATAAAATGAAAAAAAAATTTAATTTAATATGATTATAAAAAGGTATTTTCTTAAAATTAAGCCGCTATTATTATTGCAATGCATTCATGGTATAAAACTGAATTACATACATATTGATAAATGATTGAAAAAATGAAAATACCTGTATTGAAGGGTTTTATTTAAAATATATTAATCCTTTGTTTAAATACTGCCTATGTATCGTAAATAATTTGAATTATTTTATATTTGAATGGTGTACATTTGCGATAGTTAAAATAAAAAACTTCAAAAAATATTCATAGTCTATATACGCTCAAGTGCTTATCAAAATGTATATTATGCAGGCTAAATATTTGCATCTAATAGTGTATCTATATTCAAGAACGAAAGAATATTGTCGTTATTCCTGTTCGTCGAAATGAAGAATAATTGTTTGTTGGGGCCCGTGTAAATTTGATATAATTTATTACAGTTATAACCTAATTTTATTGTATTAATGATAATGAAAATTTCTCTTATTTTCATACGTCCTTTAACGAAGTCAGAAAAAAAAAAATCATAGGTAATAATAATAACGTTTTTAAAATTAATGAGCCGTAAATATTTACTATACATAAACGGGGATTTAATGATATTAATACAATTGGACTTGTTTATACATAATAATATAGGATTGTGTTATTTAGATTATCAAGTGAAAATGTAAAACTCTGCAGTCGACTATGATTTGATATTGATAATACATAATTTGGGATTTCCACTAGGAAGCAAAAAAAGAAAAAACTGAACTCATGACTTCACTACTTCTTAGAATCCAGCTTATGATAAAAAAAACTCATTATGAAAATAAAAATACTTCTTTTTAATTATAAAAACGCACTGACATAGTACTTATCTGATCATTCGTTATCATATAATTTTGAGTTTTGATAGACTCTCAAATATCAAAAAATATATGTACAAGCCTTTTATAATTCATGTGCCTTCCGTTTCTTGGTACTGTCGTTTTATAATTCTTATACGCCTCTTATCAAATATTTCATTTTCGACGCCAAAAACATTAATGAACCCTAATATTAAACTACAATCTGTATGAACATCTAGGCTAACGCATGTCTCATATATTGAAAACTTCCTGATAACCCGAAAATATTTCTCAACCAAAATAGTGATGTCTTTAAGGTCAATTCAATTTTAATTGGTCAATTAATACGTCATAAATTTCTTTCGATATTTTTAACGTTATTTTCACTTTATATCTTTCCGTTAGTCTTCAAGAACGCAGTAATATTGTTGAACCAAATGTACAGTTTTATTCAATTTCAAAATTACTTAAATTCTTAGTAATATAAATACATCTTATAATTTATTCAATTTCTGGTTAATAAGAATTTTGGAAAAAAATTATGCAAATTATTTTTTAAAAATCAGCGTTAAAATAATTTTATCGTAATTAATCCTATCTGAGAAAATGTATGTTGATATAAGCAATTTGTTGTTAATTAATTTAAATACTTTATTTCATTATGTCGAAATAATAATCAATTAATTTTGAGAAAATCGCTTAAAAATAATACATGAATAGTGTATCAAATATCAATGCGATTATATTTTTTCTAACCCACTATTAGCATTTGATAATAATATTTTAAATTGATTTATTGAAAGGAAATAAGAAAATGAAAAAAGTTTTACTGGAAGATGAAGGAAACGTTGAACGTAGAGTTATGGGTATAATTTACATAGCATTTGCAAATTTAATGTCTGAAGATATGTTTAAACAGGGTGCATACGATTTCCGGACGACCCGGCTACCATAAATCCCGTCATATTTTTACCCTTATTACTTTTATGTATTAATTTTATCACTCGTGCATTGATATTGCTTTTAATTAAATCTGTATACGCTAAATGTAAACGCTGCTTTTGTTTATTTATTTATTTATTTATTTTTTGTCACTTTCAAATCATTGTACATTGAAATCATTTTACGTTCATTAAACGTTATATCAGGGGTCGGTAAGTAATTTATATTGGAGTCCTAAAGATTATAATAATAAATTAATAAGGTCCAGTAAAAAAATTAAACAGACAAGAATAGTGGAATGGCTCCAACCCTTTCAGGCAATACAAAACAATATAGTTCTGTCCACTCGTTCATAAACTTCCTATTTTCGATGTCAATTTTGGATCTTTTACTCAACCTATTGAACGAATAATAAGAAAAAATAATATAAAACGAAAAACGCACTGTATCCACAGGCGAATGAATGTACACGTACTAAATCATTTACTAACTTGTTATTTAAAAAATACGGATTATAATCGGCCGATAACATCGTAATAAAACCGATTATTACCTGCCCGATAAAATATTTGCAATGATCTAAGACATAACTATAATCTGAGTTTGATAAATTAAATTAAATAAATATTCTCTATTAATAATAATAATATTACAGTAAATAACAAAGTGAAGTACAGCTGACAAGATCTAGAGTTTTGACTTTCGCGGTCCGGATCCGGTCCGCTGTCCGCCAGTTGCCGACCCCTGCATTATATGTATTTGAAATAGTGTTTTACAGTTAAACTGTATATGTTCTCAAAAACAAGGACAACATTTGCTGATCTTCAACATTTGTTATTGCTCTTGAAAATAACCTTATCTGTCATTAAGTATAGAGTACACTGTACACTTACAAAATCATTTTTAATAAAGATACCTTATTAGTTTTTCCTTGTGTAAAATAAGTAAAATATAAAGTATAAAGTAAAAGGCTGGAATGGAGGTTTTTTAATTATACTTTATACTACGTTGTATTAAAATCGTCTTTTTTTTTTGTTGCGAAGTTTGAAGTATCCTAAAACACTGAATTACTTATTAATTTGATAATTATTAATAGTTATTGTGTTATTTATACAGACTTTGTTGTTATACGTAGAACATTTAAATTAAATTAAAAAAATAATTACTTCTGCAAAAAACTAAAAATAAATAATAAAAAGGTGATCGCGATTATTATTATCAAATAATGAACAGACTTTATATTATTATCTATATTTTGTTATTTTAATTGTTATGAACTGTATACATTTTTTGCCATGTATTATAATTGTGGAGTTATAATAGTTTTACATTACTATTAGTTAATAAATAAATATTCCAATATTATTAATAGATCATTAAATTTGAAATTATTTTAAAGTTCATTATTATGTCATATTTTATTTTATCATATATACCTATATAATGTATTGTAATTGTTTTCGAGTTGAATAGTTTATAGCTGCGTTTCCCAAACTTTTTCCCTGTCGAACCCCTTAGAGATAGTAAAAATGATCGCGGACCTCTTAATAAAAATAAAAATAAAAAACAATAATAAATGATGATACTAATTTTATTACTATGTTTTCTGAACTAAATGTACATATTTTTATGATAAAGATTCCATGTAATACGAATTTTTGTTTTTAAATTATATATAATATATACTATATAGTATTTTCAATTTACGTTTTGGGACTCCCTCCGGTATACGTGCGGACCACAGTTTAGGAAACGCTGGTTTATAGTATTGATACTATAGCTCTTAAACAAATATATCTATATATATATATATATATTGCTAGAGTACCGTAAAATAATAATGTTATAAATTATAACACTATGATTATTACATTGAATATCGAAAGAAATAAAATCTACGACTGTGGTACTATAGAATGATTAATACTTATCACAAATAAACGAAAAAGAATTATGTATAGAAATAATTTTAACAGAATAAAAAGATTTAAAGTATACGAGTTATATATTATTAATGTTGTTATATATAGGTACTCAAATTATCCATCTATACAGGTGTACAATAATATATACATAAACTCGCGAACAGCATTAAGTATATATAGTACACGAATATAATGCATTTAATATACTTCAAGAAGAAATAGTTGCAGTTTACCTTTTTAAACCTTTTAAATAAGAAAAAGGCAAATTTTATAAGTAACTTATGTACATCTAATAAATACTTATGTAATAACGTAATAAGTATACCCATTCATTAATTTTCAACCGAGTTCTTATAATAATATATACAAAAGTATATTGCAACGATTGCATGGCAAGCTTTTAAAAATAATTACATTTTATGAAAAAATAGTTTATTTATGATATTAAATTGAAATGATATTCTACGATTTTTATATTTCGTTGAAATTATAATCAAATATTTCCTGAAAACATAGTATCCATATAAAGTACATACCAACCTGTCTGCAGAAATCGTTCGTCGATTGCATTAGTTTAATAAATAGCCAAAGACTTAGAAGTCTCTATACCTATAATATAATACGTATTATAGCTTGTATAGTATAGCTTCATCAAAAAAAAAATCAATCAAAAATATGCTTTAAAGATTTAGTTAAAGAAGGTTAATTAAATTTGAAAACTCCTTAGTCTTTAGTTCTCACTCGTTTTAATAAAATTAAACTATCATCATTTACTTATGTTTATCGTACAAAGTAATGGGTTAAATATTTATTTTACAAAGATATTTTTTTTTCATAAACATTTTTTTTTGAAGAAAAACTGCATCAAAGGTTTCATAGGGTTTCATCGGGTCGGATATTATGCTCGAAATTCAATTCTATTATTTAAAAGAGGTTATTTCTCAATAGTTTTTCGATAAGAATGAAAATAATGAAAAACAAATTGAGTTAAGCTTATTTATGTTAAACATGTCGTCTAATACATTTTTCTAGATAGGTATATTGATAAATTTCAGCATTATTGCTCATTCAAAGTTTATTTCTTTTCTACGTAGATGTTAAACATTTTTTGACATACTGAAGGCGTTACAATAACTAATAACTAATCAATATACTTTTGCACTTAAAACAAAATGATTAAAATCATCATTATACCTGATTAAGTTTTTCTATAACGCATTTCTAAAATCACTTTGAAAACTTGGTAACTATACTTACGTTGTTTTATAGGAAAAAAATGAACATTTTTCTTAGTTATGTTTTTTATTTATTTATAATTTATATTTCTTGCAATAGCGATGTGCTTTTAGAAAATATTTCCACTGAACGAGCAATAATAATGACAGAAATGTATTTATCAGGCTCACCGAGCATAAAGGATTTGTTAGAAAACTTAAAACAAAAATAAATTGTTCCTACAATATTACATTAACTAAAAATCGACTACAGTACACTATACTGATGGGTAAACAATTATATTTTATACCATCTGAACTACCAGAGGAAAAAAAACAATAAATTAATCTACAAAGAAACCGGTACCTCGAAGAAGCACGCAGTTTTATACTTTGGTACTGATTACTAAGTAATCCAGATTACGATCAATAGTGTATAGAGATAATTAAATTTACTCAGGAATAAAGGCAGGTTAGAAATTTCAATAGGTATCAAAAAAAGAGCGTGAATAGATTTGTCTGCCACGGAAAGTGTAATTGAATATTTTACCCCATTCACAGCGTGGTGCATACAAATTGCTATTATTATTCAAATAAATCGCATCAAATCGCACTCTATACGTAGATAAAAAGTTTAGACGTTACCATATAGAGTGACGACCAAAACGAATATACCACCAGTGTTCTTTTTTCTCACCAAAAGTTAACGTACACACAAAATAAATATTTATTCGAGTACAAAAGTTCGGGGTTGACTTATACAATTCTAATACAATAAAACTTATACAATAGCTGATTTAGATAATTTTATAATCATAGGTTAAAATTTAACCGATAATTATAAAATGATAATAATAATAATATAATGATAATATTAATTGTTTATTAATTTCATATAACATAATAAAACATTATAATTCTATAAGTATATAATAATTAAACAAAATCAAAAAATCAGAGGGAAAATAGAAATAAACGTAGTTAAAAACGACAGTTTATTTATTTATAGTTGTTATAAAAAGTAGGTGCCTATATGTGTCATTATAATAATATATGTCTGATTTATTTCGCAACTAACCCGACAAATCAATACGTAGTCGACTATAATAATGTAATGTTTTACGAGAAGTTCTAAATTTCATAAGTATAGAGAATACATGTGTTGAAAATTATTATTTTATATATTAATTATTAATTTATTAGATTACAATTTTAAAAAAAAAATCCTCACCTAAACTTACGTTGCTGTTGTTAAGAAAAGTTATTAGAAAGAAATATATAGCCAAACGTATTATCATATGTTTGTATAAAGTAAAACTAAAATACTTTTTTCGAAATAAAAATCTGGCAGTGACACTTTTACAATAAATTACTACTTAATATATTGCAGTGAAGTACTTGAGAATTTGAGATATTATTTAAAGTGGGTAGCAATAGAATTTTGTATAAAATTGTATAAGATCCATAGGTGTAAACCCATAACGACGTGTAAAATATAGTTCATGTATTCTGGAGTGAAATTCGATATTTTTTCATTATTGGGATGTCAAAAATAATCTAGAAATGGTAAAATATCCTACAAAAAATGTATTGAATTTTATACAAGAATATATTATAAATGTTCACAGTAAGATGTCTACAAGTTCATGCATCAAAAATGATAAATAAAATAAAAATTTCAAAACGCCACGTAATCGAGTGGTTTTTATTTTTTGGATATCATAATAAAATATCTAGAAATGCCATAATGTTCTACAAAAAATTGGCTAGTATGATTAAAAATTAAACTATCAATTGAATATTGATATCAAAAGTATGTTTGAAAATGAATGCTGACTACATATATTTTGAAATATTGAAACTTTTCAAAAATCGAATATGTTATTTACTCATCAGCAATTTAAAAAGTTATTTGAATTATTAATGATTATTATCATTGGCCAATAATTAGCTGATAGGTATATCAAAAATGAAAATTAATTTGGAATAGAAATTAACATTTGAATTAACTATATAAATACAATATATATATATATACAATATAACTATATTTTATGGTTACGACTTGGTGACTATTTATGTGCTATGATAAACAAAATATGTTTAGTTATTTAAACTCACAGAACATGTTCAGAAGACGCATATAATAGGTGTATTTAATTTCAGGTGAATATATTTAATTTATTGTGACAGGAAATAAATATAATTTTGTTTCTATTAAAAAAAATTAGAATACTGTTAAGACAAAATTGATTTAATTTATATAAATGTCAAAGAAATGTCTTTTACACTCGCCATTTGTAATAATTTATATTGTTACATATTTATAAAAAAATCAATAGAATATACGTATTTTAAAAGATTCCGGTCCAAACAATTTTAACATAAATTATCGTATAATATATCAATATGTCAAATTGATTTAAATACATAGTCACGATTATTCAAACTTTTAGTTGTATATTTAAGCTGAACGATTCAATTGATTTATACATATATGCTAATGCCTAATACTATAACGTGATTTAGTTTTTTGAGTAAATCATCATATAGGTTTAGAATTTTCAATGCGCCATTTAATTGTTTGTAATATTTAAATTATGGCGATGAATAAAAATATAAATAAAATACGACATCGTTCTTAAGTAGGTTTTTCTCAATTTTATTGAGAGTAAGAAGAATTCTCTTTATTGAAATGCAATCCAAAACAACGCAACGGTATACTCTTAATTTAAGACTAACTGAGTAAAATTATGTTTTATCAGACCATCTAAAGAAAAATGTTTATATTTTGATATTTAAAGTAAAGCGAGATAGTTACATTGTTTTAATAATAATTACTTTGTACTTTTCTTTTTGAAAGTGTCGGTGTAAAAAACCAAACAACACATAAAATGTACATATTTATACATGTTGACTACATGGAAATGTAAATGTTATATATTTATATGTATAATATTATGTATATCAAATAAAATTATAAATATAATAAAAAGATTTAGATTTGGTGACAAATATAATGACGTCAAACCAATAGGTTTTCCGCTGACGATGAAAAGTTTAAAACTATTAGCTTCTTTATTACTTTTATCATTGTCAAATATTTTAAAATTAACTTAGTGAAACTTTAATGTGGCATATATTATTTTACTTGGACTGCCATTATTTTATGTGAAAATGTCTTAACTGCTTCAAGAGTTTTATAAAGTGTTTATATTTTTTGAATTTTGTTACCTACGCACGTATGTGGAATAAAGCAAAATACTAATAAGTCGGAACCAATATTATATTTTATGCACTTTATTTAAGTATGATTAAACAGTAAAGGCAAATTCAATCTCTGTGTCAATAGAAGTTATAACCTGAAAAATAATATAAAGTTTGTATTATTTGTGATTTGAAAAGCAGGCCTATAAGTTATACAATATAGTATATCTACGCTTGAAATAAAAACTTTGATAAACACGTGTAAGGGCAGACCGATGGATAAGGAATACGTGTACCTAAAATTGTGTTGCTTTGTATTATGGTCTCTACATTTTCTCAATACTTTACACCAAGCTAAAAAAAGTTTTGTAACAAATTAAAAAATAAAATAAGGCGTCATATCTGATTATCATATAAAGAAGAAATAACTAAAACAGGAAATCGTCTTGAACCCGATGATTTTCGGAAAACGAGTGAATCCAAGAATGAAATATAATTGTAATAACGTTTGTGCATAATTACCCGAAAACTAAACGTACGACAGGCATAACATTTTTAACATTTTTCGTTCATCATATCCCCCAATAGGTTAGTCGAATAAAACTAAATAAACGCTCACTAGAAAACAAAGTACGTTTCGTAAAAGAGTATGTTGTATGATTACATAACATAATGTAAACCGAATATTAATGAACTGGTTATAACTATAACGAGAACAACACGAATATAATATTGTTATAATTAAACTTTAAAATATTGTACCCTTATATATATATTTATTCACAGCGAGATTGTTGATTTCGAGCTTTGTCATCATTTGTATAAGCGGGAGGAAGGTCACTGAATCACATGCACTCAAACCATAGAGATCCATTGTGCGGTCCCTGAGGTAACATTAATTTCCTTTGCGATCCTACGTGCCTCATGAACGAGTATTGTGTATTATGTAATTATCCTTCTAGACTCTCGGAAATAGGCCCATTCTTCTCGAGAAGTCCAGTAATATCCTGACCAAATGTTTTTCTAGTCACCACAATATAATAATGATAATAATAATAATAATAATAATAATACATTATAATCCTCGTGCAGTAACATTATTGTCGTGATGAGCACACGTATCTTTGGCATTAGTATTATGCTATGAAATATCTGATGTATTGTCGCATTATCCAACCTACATTCAGTTAATGAGCTTTGGTACACAGATTCAATTGTTTATTTTTAGTTATACACACGGTCAAATGCACAGTGTTAAAAAGAAAACTACAACATTCCATGTAATATCAAACAACCTTCACTAATTGGTATGATATTACTGAATCTTATATTTAACCTCGTCACGGATTTGTAGTAAATTACAAGACTTTAATTGTGAAATAATTTTTAACAAATCCGTTTATTAAATTTCACATTATTTTCTTAAATAATAGTATAGTCAATACAAATATTTAATACTGTTTTCATCGAATTTATAGTAAAATATTGTTTGTAAATTTGAATGTTTTAATGAAACGTTAGAAAATATACAACAATTAATTTAAGTTAAAACATTTAGTACAAATTATAGTGAGTACTTATAATATTTGATATGTTACTTGTATTTCTATTTTCTAGAGTTTGAGGAATAAAATATAATTATGTGATGAATGTGATTTATATATATATATAATAAATTATATTATTCACAATTAATGACTTAAATCATAACTAAATATACGGCAGAATATTCATATAGGTATATTAATTGGTTTCTATCTTATACATGTATTAGATCGGCACAAAATAAATCGACTGTTTACATTAAAATAACCATTGACGAAAATAAAACTTGGAGATTTCAATTATTTTTTCTAGTCAATCAATGAGGTTTGAGTAATTCAATACACAATTATGCTATTATGCTATTATTTTGCTTTTATCGACAAATGCGATTAGTTTCCTGCAATAATTTTAGTAATACACGACGTAAATAAAATGTATGTTTCAATCACATTATTAAACCGTTGGTTTTAAGATTTAATTTATTTTGTACATTTTAATAATTGTAATACATGGTAAATTGTTTATGGTAGGTAATAATGATGAAATAGTTAACATTGTATGTTTTGTATGGTAATTAAGCTAGTTTAAAGTGATTGTAGTACCTCTAAAAGTATTTGATGATCTAAGAAAGCTGCAGTTAATTTATATGGAAAGTTTGTTAAAAATGTTAATGCATTTACAATTTTTTTATTTGGTTTTTTTTTTTAATTATTCAACTGTAAAAGAAAATAATTTATTGTAATTACTTTTATTATACTTATAATACTATAGCATTATAAAGAACATGCATTTGATACTATTTATATTTTTCATAGGTTATAAAATCCAAGGTACAGTTAGGAGAGCTATCGAATTTTCAAATAATTTTTTCTATATATTTATGTTTATCGTGTGAGATTTATTATTTTTGTTTCTTATCTACTATTAAGAATCATTGAAATGCATCTTAGAGCGATCCGTGCTCATTCCGTATTATCATTAATGGCATGTGAATATTACACTCTTGAATCATTAAAAATATCGTTTTGAAATTTGTACAAATTATACCTACTCCCGGTTTATAAAATTCTATATTACTCCTGTAAAACTACTAACATTGTAAGATGTTTCTTATAAATTAATACATACAAAACTGTAATGTCTGAAAGATGATTTGCATGATATATGTAAAGTAGGCTTGACGTAACTCGAACTTCTATGACGTAAAAACATTTATAAACCGAAAAGTAGATTGTTCTTTAATGATTTCGCAGTATTAACGTTGAAAAGTTTGGTCCCTTCAGATTTCAGTTACAGGTGTCCGGGTACTTTGACCAAAAAATACCAATATAATAAACGTCTTATACTAAGATAAAATTTATTAACGTCTCTGAAATAACTTTTACTTTAATTGATGTTATTATTATTATACGCATATTAATAATATGCTGTTGTAACGATTATATTCAATGTAATTTTGTTTTTGCAGATAACTTTACTAACAGGAAAGGGTTGATCAATACCATAGATAAGTTTGAAAATCTATAAGATGTTAAATCGATTAATGACTTGAGGTCCAGTTAAACTGAGAATGAAACTTATGAATTGCCAAATAGTTTTGAATAATTCTTGCTGTCCATTTGAAAACTGTTCTTGCGTCGTTATGAGAACTGTACGCAGGTGAAACATAAATCTCCTAGTTGTTCATTTCTTACATCAATAAGTACAATTCCGAAAATTTTACACGTAATCGTGGCATGTGCAAAATATTTGCAGTTAATTTTCGTGATATCACGAGCCACGTGCGGAGCCGATGACATTTGTATGGAAAAAAAGGAATATGTAATCTTATGAAAAACGTCGAAATGATTTTTAATCTAATTACATTTGGCGTAAAAAATTTTCTTCTGAAATCTGAACTATATAACAATTTTTAGTGCCAACAACTCCCGGTATACATCAATCAACGTAACAGAGTACAATCTAGTTTTTTTAAAAAAAATACAGTAATCACTTATGAACTTTGTAGCTGAATTGAATAAAGTTAATATTCGTAATGCATTCACCGATGTTTTCTGGCAGAACTCTGCTTGGCAGCCATCTCTGATCGAATGGTGACTGTTCACGAATTTATCGATTATTGTTTTTGATTGAAAATACATAAATATTATTTTCATAAGTATAATACAAGGATAATAGCATATTAAGGAAAAAATGCAATAAGTCAAATACTATAGTTTTTATTGTTTTCCGAAGGTCGACTTTACGTCGGAACATTTTACGACCTGTAAGACTGATTTACAAACTTGATCAATAAAAATAGAAGTAACTAAAATGTGTTATATGTTCCTAGTAAAGAAATAAAATAACTTAAGAATTATTTGTGGATCAATACCATTATAGCTTATCCATCGAATTACATTCTTGTAATGTCGATACCTGGAATTGTCTGTACCTTGAATGAGATTACAATTCTCTCGAAATTCTCATCTCAACAAAGAGCGAATTTAATAAAACTTATTATCTCGAATTTTTTGACTTCTTGAACATTTTTCTATTCTTTTGACACAACAATATTTAACTGTTGGTGTATAATATATATTATAATGTGAATGTACCAGCAGAGTGTAAATAAGATTTTCTACAGTTGTGAGATCAAATTTTACTTATATAAAATGATATAATAAGAATAAGAGTATAATTTTTCTCGATTCGTAATTTGACAATTTCACGAAATGAAATATTTTATGCGTCGTTTTTCATTTTCAGTCATTGTACTCTGTGTATGATTCAAAATGTGCGCTAGACAGAATTGCAGTTTTATTTTTTAAATAAGTTGATATCTTCAACTCCGTATTATGGGAGCAGCAGGTGTCACACGTAAAGCGCTTGATTCTGTTTTAACAACGGCTGTCGGTGAAACCTATATGGCTATATATTATATACGTATAAAATAATATAAGTGCGGTATGACCGATCATAAGTAACACGTACGTGCTCGCATCTTTGCAGGTAAGGATGGACAAGATACTCGAAAAGAAGTATCTAAATATCAGATAGTATCGATTTTCACCCGAAGGTACAAGATACATTTAACATTTTTAAAAAGGTACTTAATACTAGATATATTTTCACCCCGTTTTATATAATAACGAAACAATATAATAACTAATAAGATACAATTCATTTTTCTTTTAAAATATATTTTATACCTATTTAAATAGGTCAAATTATTAAAATGCATTATATTTAAATATTGTTAATTTTCAATACAAGTTAAAACACACGAACATTAATTGTTATGGGGCACGTTATATTTTTTATAAGAATATATAAAAAAAAACTTTAAATAAAAAATTAAATTCAAACTACATTACCTAATCCTTTATACCTAAACCATCATCTCGTAATGTGTGTTCATTTTCAGTGATAAGTTTTTTTGTTGTTGTTATAAATTCAACAATAAATCGTTCTGAATTTTGTAAAAAGCCAAAGTGTAGAGCATCTACTGCTTTAAAAGTTGTTTTACGAAACATGTGCTTATTTCAGTCAACTATGTAAATTACATGAGACAACTTTAAAATTTTAAAACTTTTACTATTCCCAGGAAAAAAATGTATTTTCATTCGTATCTTATGTATGAACTTTTAAGCAAACAAAGTAAAAAAGATGTACAAAATACAGTAGGTACAACAAAAAAATAGTATCTATACAGATACAAGATACGAGATATGAATGTATATAAGATGCTGCCCGACCCTGTTCGCGGGTACCTACTGGGTAAATGCACAACGATAAGCGCGTAATTGATTTCAGATGTCCGAAAACAGGTATATATACGTGTGGTAGGGTTTGCGCGTGAAAACGAAGGTAAGGCAAGCAGAGAAGAAATTAACGCACGTCGGTCTCGCCGAACACGCTTGGCACTTTACGCACATGTATATAATATAATGTATTACGTATATACGCCTTTAACACGAACGCACACGCGGTGTACAAATTATAATGTGTATAACATCACCCGTTGACTCGTATGTACGAGTATATACATACACGCAGTTTATATACATGCGATATACAGGGTGATTTGTTTAGGATGCTCACCCTCATTTATGGTTGTAAAAATACCAACATTTGAATTATTTTGTTTTTTCAATCTTCAAATTACCACAAAAACTATGTTATCCATTATTTCCCCCCCCACCCCAGCCATAAGTATTGTCTGTGGTGAAGCAATCTTTTATTTTTCAAATAGGGATACCCTTTTTTCACTGCGGTCTACAATTGGGATTGTTATTCCATGAATTTTAATGTACCAATATCAAAATTCAAACGAGTAGTTTTTGAGTTATTTTAATTTTAAGTACTAAGGAAATATTCCTATGGCACCTAACGTTGTAATGAAATTTGTCGGCACCGTTTGCTACTGATTTGAAATTGCAAATTATATTTAAGCACTAATCATAGTAATTATGTGATGATAAGAATGTACATGTTATAGTGCCATACCTATACGTATACACATCGAATAATGCAACTAATACCTGCGGCCGTTTAAGTATTATTAATAATTAATTACCATTGGGCTTTGATTATGAAGTTATTATAACTAATAATAAATATTTTCCTATCAATCATTCATATGTAAAGCTAATCATCTAGCATCTAATTGATTTATCACCTTCATACACAATTTTAAGTTTGAATAATTCCGAAAATACTGATCCAAAGATTGATTACTTTACATCAAAAATTTCAGAAAAATTAACTGAATATTATTTCACGTGGAAAATATGGGATTCCCATTTGAAAAAAACAAAGTTTTTATCACCACAGGACACACTTGAGATTTCACAGAAGAAAAAATAATGGAAAAAATATTTCTTAGGTTAATTTAAAAATTAAAAAAAAAAATCCAAATTTTACAACCAAAAAAAAGGGTGAACATCCTAAAAAAAATCACCCTGTATAATATGTACGTATAGACTCTATAATTCTATATTATATAATATAACATGTACGCATTATATAGTATTATCGGAAAAGAAGATTTTATACGTCGCGCACGCGGTCCGGGTCAAAAGTAATTAAACAACGGTTTCAGGTTGTGTATCGGGAAGCTTAATTTTAACAACCGTCCACCGTCGTATACTCACACCACGCGTTTCGGGCACATAATGATAACGATAATAATAATAATAATAATAATAATAATAATAATAATAATAATAATAATAATAATAATAATATGAATATACGCGTGGCCGGTTCGCCTACGGCGGCTGCGTTTAATTAATGCGCTTAAAAACTTGAGAATTCTTCGGGGGTTATTGATGGGCGGTTGAGGGTCGGGGACGGCTTTTGTCACTGCGGCAAAGACGCTGTCGTCAGCGGCAGCGGCGGGCCGCGTGTGACACTTATTTACTACATCACGCGACGCACACCCGCCCACGCACACCTTTTCAACGGGGCCCGAAGACCCGAAAACGGCGGCGACAGGACTTTCACAGTCTCCCTGCACACAGCCATTATTACTGTACATCTATACCACGTACCGTCTCAATATCCACGTCGACCTGCTCTGGGCACAATGCGAATATATATATATATGTATATAAATGTGTGTGCGTGGAACGGAAACGGCGATTAATAACGGCAAAGCACCCTGCTCTTCCATAACCCGTCCGCAAGGGCGAACAACCCTTATTTCTACTAATTTAGAAACACCTCCGGCCCGCGCGGTTTTCCTTTATCGGACGTGCGCCACCTCATCGTAGTTGTTGTGTATCCTTATTCGCTTTTGGCCACCGACCAAACTTTATGTTAGTCGTTCGTCCTTCGGCTCGTGCTGGTAGCGACGACGACGACGACCCAATAAGGGTGGCGGAGCAGCGGAAACACGCGCGATATATCTGACGGACACGTTGGAAATTAATTCAACGCGGGATTTAACGCGTGGAGGTGTACTGCACGTGTTGCCTTTGACTGGGTGTAATAATAATAATAATAATAATAATAATAATAATAATAATAATATATATATGTACGTGTTATAATAATATATTATGTGCACATAATGCCGTACACGCGCGGTTATATTATGACCGAAAACCGTGGAATTCGCACACATTTTGTGATGCGTGTCGGAACGGCCGCGATCGCGAAATTGGCTTTGATTGTGCATCGGCCGGGGAGCACATCACAGGGTCGGGGACACGCCCCGTTTTGTCGGCAATTTCAATCGGAAACGTATGGGTATTTTGCACGTCCGCACACGCACTATATGTTATATATTATATATCCTTTATTTTCCGCACCCGTGACGTCGCGTCGCCGCCGTCGGTTCGACAACACAAAACGTGTGAAAATTGCGTACACGCGCGACACGCACCGTCGCCTCACGCGTAATAGTGTATATCTATAATACTCTATTATAACCATTAGAGTGCGGATTTGTATGTATTTACTATATTTGCCATGACTGATGATAATCGAATGATTTCTTCTATATAAATATGTTTCAGAACTATCTGCAAGTATTTTAAGCTATGGTTGATACTATACATATTTGAGGTTATTTACAAATTTTCACATATTTTTACTTTAATTGCATATTTTTGTGAAGTATTCCCCTACTTTGTTTCAGAGTCGAGTATCACAAATTCGCATTAGGTACATTTTTCAAACGTACAACACAATATTGAATATACAATGCAAAATCATAAAATACAACAAAGAAATAATCATGCTTGACCGTTGAGCTAACTAGGTAAGTCACACTAGTGCTCAGCCATCCAAGAGGTTTTTTAATTTATAAAGCATAGCCGAAAGCTATAGTTTCAAATCAAACTGCTGTTAAATGTTTTTTACACGCTTTTAAACGCTATGTGTTTTATTTTAAAGATACTGAGACCATCTTGTTTCGTAAGTGGAGCAAAACGATAGTTTGTACTCACCGTACACCCGCATGCTTACGTCAGTGAATTATTACCCATATTTGACTTGAACCAAATTCTATTTTTTTTTTTTTTTTTTTTTAACCAATTCTTTCTTATTGATTTATTACTTTTTTTATTGAGTGAACTGCACCAAAAATAATTTTTTTATACCTGAACGTTTTTCAATTAAAAATGCAATATCATTATTATCTGTATGCCTGTATGGTTAACTTATAACTGAATTTACAATGAAACCTTCCGAGATCCAATCAATTTTGAAGTAAAGAATTATTTTTTCATTGGTAAACAAGTAATTTAATAAACGCAACCACAAGGATAAAAAAAGGTCCATAATGAGTTACAACATTATTAAGTACTTAGTTTGATAATGCTCGTCGCACTCAATCCAGAGTATTATTCCGATACATATTCTATATTTTTTTTACCATCCATATTTTTTGTTTCGTTATGATTTTATTTAGCCCCGAACTTAACGTTTTCCACAGTCACAACCTACTCACACGTACACGCATATATACCCATCGCGCTACCCACACAATTCTATCGCGTTCTTCCTATTTATTCAAATCTGTTCTACTGGCATTGGAGTTTTGTTATTTGAAAACGTTGCTTGCGCCGCGCTACGAACAAACACACCGGCATGAGATTTCATCATCACAAAAATAATAATAATTTCAATGCCTTAAAAAAAAAATAATAATAATAATAATAAAAAAAAGAAGACATTTTTTTTATTTGCTGGATTGAAATCCAAGTCGTTGGTACTGCTTGCACGATTTTCATCGTTGACATCGTCGGTCGGCGGCGTAGATTCCTTCTTCCCCCCATCATCCTTATGTTGATATTTCCTTTTTGATTTTTTTTCCTTCTTCCACTGCATTTTTTAGAATAAACTACATTCTCAAATTACCTTTTTCTCCGTTCGCTATTGTGTATACTTTGATTTCCGTTATTTTCCCAATATACGTACACGCGTATAACCCGTCTTATCGTTCAACTTCCCGTGCATGTATTTTGTATAGGTATAATATTTATATTTTTTCAATATGTGTCCCCATCGTGCCCAGGTCGATTTATTTTAAATGGATTTCCCCTTCTCATTGAACGGATACAATCATACGCATGCACACAGAGACCGGGCCAGAGTGCTTTTTTCTGTGCCTACCCACAGATCGTTGTCACGCGTGTGCTGTCCTGCTCGTCTGCTCGCGTTTGTTCTTTTGTCATCAACCGTCGATCACGTGATATCACCGTCGTTGGTCTCACGTTTTGAAAATAATACAATACCTATTCTCTCTTCCATAAATTCGAAAATCGTGGCTAACATATTCCCCCGGACGCACTACGACAGTATACGTAATTTCGCCGTTGCATAATACGCGTGCGAGCGAGCAGATATTATATACTTATATATTAATAATCGATTAAATATATACTGTCTCCTCATATTTTATTTAATATATATATGGTATAATATATTTAATTTTGTACATTTTATAATTTCAATACAAAGTGCATATTTTTTTTTGATGGTTATAGACAAAATATGCTCTTCGTAATAACTTGTTTAAAGTAGGTGATGTGTAGGTGTATATTCGTGTAATAGATACAATTTAAGGATGACAATTTTGTTTTGAATTTGTTGTATTTTTCGATATTTCTTAATTTTTAGAGAATTTTTCAAGATTTTTTCAGTAATTGTTTCGTTAGAAGTAATACTTTATTGTAACTAAGGTTGCACTAGTCTAACGGCCCAAGAACGCAACATTTTTCCAATAAAACCCATCCTGTAAACACCAAAATGTTGTCGTCTCAACACACTGGTTCGTTATATTAACCTTATTTTTAATTTCCTTTCGTCGAGGTATTAACATTTACTCATTTTTCTACTAATAGTTTACGCATCGAAAAAAATAAAAAAAACGGATGGGCCTCGCTCTGCTGTACAGTTGGGGGTAGGAGTGCACCTCATTTATAGGATAGGTCATAATTACAATGGATTTGTTAAATTTGAATGCAATGATAGATATCATTGTATACGAATAACGATTCTGAATGGAGTTGATATGTTTGTCCAAAATGGGTATATAATAATGTAGTATTTTATATTTATATTGAAATATAATGCAATAGTATGCAATTTCGTAAAAATTTAAATTTCAAATAGTCATAAAATTTTTTCCTTTAGGTCCAGTAGAACTTTTTTTTATAGATTTATGAAGAGTAGCTTATGGATAACCTAGTGTTAAAATTTTGAACCTTAAGTATGAACAAAATAAATTTTATTAATTTTTATCTACAAAATAACTTGCAAATTAGCATTATTTTGACACATTTTATACAAATTT
This sequence comes from Chaitophorus viminalis, assembly GCA_025469195.1. NCBI lineage: Eukaryota > Metazoa > Arthropoda > Insecta > Hemiptera > Aphididae > Chaitophorus > Chaitophorus viminalis. The sequence goes on from JAIPRK010000434.1 coordinate 108,148, forward strand.
TAACTTTATGGGCTTATAAAAAAAATTTGAGTAAAACGATCTCCGATATTTTTTAATTACGATAAGTTTAACTTATTATAAACCTTGTATTAAGTTTTCAAGAGTTTTCAGTCGACAAATTAAATTTTATAGATGTTTAAAAAACAAAAATTTACAAAAATCGAAAATTTAAATTGTCTATAAATAAGTCAAAATATGTCAAAAAAATGTATTTTGTAAAAACGTCATTTTGCGTAAAATTTCCCATTTTTTTTTGTAATTTTTTTATCGTTTTTTTCGACACTTTTAAAAAGTATTGGAAAAGATTGATTGTTGACTTGCCCAAGTACCATCTACATTCAGTATACTTTCAGAAAAGTTGCTGTTTAAGCAAATTGAAGCATTTTTACTGCCAAAAAAGGTGTCGTCAGACACAAAAAAAAATTAAAAAAAAAAATAAAAATATATATCATTGTAAAATCAATAGACTCCATCACTCCGTTCAGAATCTAATAATAATGGTTCTACTTATATATGTACTCGTACAACATTATTATTTTCATTTTACTATATAAGCATACCGAAAAAAGAATAGAAATGTTTTGAATTATTGTGATTGTACTTAAAAATATATCGAATTAAACTCTATATAAAAGTGCATGTACTATATTATTCATTACACTATAACACAATTAATGGCTCGGTTATCATTATTCACATGATAGACCACTTCTTAATAAATTAAATGACAATTTTATAAATGTCACCCATTATTACAATAACTTATGTGACATAGATTATTCCTGTTCGTTTCGTCCGTCATTTATTTCGCTTCTAAACAAAATTATTGTTACCCAGTGAATTCGATCTCGGTTTATTTACGCACTGATTAAACTCAATACGAACAGAATTATTGATCATTCGAGATCAATAGCAAAAACGACGTAATTTTAACTAGATTTAAACAATTTAAATTGCTGCGTAACATTTATATATTATTATCGTAGGAGGCACACTGAATCGACATTGGGATAATATCGCTGTGTTCCACGAGAGCATATTAATTATTATTATGCAACACCGTTTTGACATTAGAGAATGACTCAAAACGCATAACGTCTTTGCTAACGTCTTGTTTCCTAAGTGCTTCGCCCATGGCAAACACGACCATGGAAGGGAATCTATAAATTTTAGTTGCCATAGTTATTTTGCACTGTCCAATATTCATGCAATTGCTCTATTATTTAGTGCTATATGAAATTAAATACAAATCCAATTTACAAAATTAGTTCCTGCCACCTGCCTCCGTTGTTGTCGGTTATTTTGTTCGGTTAAATATTTTGTTTCATTATAGGTACCTATACTCATTATACATTTGAATTGATAAATTCTACCCCCAAATAATAATAATAATATGTTATTTGAACACCGTATGTTCATTATACATGGAAACAGATAAGCGGCTTATCCGAAAATTTAATTAGGCATGTTGGTTAGACATAGGGATATTATATTATATAGTATTATACATTATAATTGATATACATATATATGGGAAATATGAAAATACGATTATAATCTAATCATGGTTTCATATGTTTTAAATGATCACAAGGTACTTTTATAGTTAAACTCGTGTGGCAATAAAATATATTATCTATTCGCAGGAATTTTTTATTTTATTTTATTACCTACCGGAGCACTTTATTCTTGAGATCCGAGTGCACAATGTACGTACTTATTACATTGTCAAAACGATTAATTAAATATTTGCGTTGTAAAATGTGTTCGACGATTTTTGTAAAATAAACATGTAATGGATTTTTCACGTTAGAGAATGTACACAATAAGAATTTAAATAAGGTATACACTTTAAATCCTAACTCGAGTATACCTCAGACGTTTCCGGTGGACCATACGCTATTTTGTAAATAAATAAAAAGACAACTAAACGGAAGCAAGGGTTTTTTTTTTTTTTATGTGAAAATGAAGTCGTATGAGTTCCTGAATATGTTATGTGCTTTATACGAAATTGTTGCTAAACTTTGAATACGCTTTACTACGGCGTGAAAGATGTATACCTGTATAATAATTTAACCATTATAAGATTATAGATGTAATTTATAATTCAATACTGTCCAAACAATGAAGTTGAACGCGAGATATTTACAGTACTTTTGTATACATATGTTTTCTATATTTGTATGTCTTCAACAGTTCAACGTATTATTTTTATTTATTTTTTTTTTCATATGAACTTATAACTGCAATCATTCTAATAACATCGTATAACGCATGTTCAAGTAAATATTTTGAGAAATTATAATATTTATTTGAAATTTGAAAGGTCTGAAAGCAAAAATTTTTCAAAATCAAAATGTTCACACTTTGGAGCTTAAATACTTTTCCGACTTTTAACTTTTTACACCGAGTCGAATCCCATTGGACACCATCGCCGCCGTAATTCGCAAAACCGTTTTAAGTTTAATAGTATGCCCATTGCCAGACAAAATTATTTCAAACGTCCAACAGCTAGCGGCGTCATAAACATAATACTGTGTTCGTAAACGAACAACAGTTTTTGCGTGCGGTTTAAATTTATTTTCCATTCGTTCGTTGAACAACAAATTACTATTAGTTTCGACAAGTTGCTAAAGTTGTGTTTTCATACCCACGTTCCCGTAATGGTCCTCAGCTGCATTTCTTATTATTTATGGCGCTTTTTCGACACACCGCTCCTTTTGAAATTAAATCTGCCACGATTCCCTTCTGCTATAATCCATTCGCACTTTTCAACGCCCACCCACTCAAGGTGTTAATCGGAATTTGATTCACCCCCCCCCCCTAGATAGGTTAGGCCACGCGGATAAGATGTCTTAAGGGATATCATTTTTTATTTTATTCAAGCATACAAATAAGTGTACAAAAATATTGCGCAAAAGTATATGTGTGCGTATAATAGCATATGCATAAATCATTTAGACATTTTTTTTTGTAACCTCCAGTATAACCGAGTTCAATCCCGAACAAGCATCAAAATATTATGATGGAACACCGAAAATGACCTTTTAATAAAGCGTGTTGATTTTAATTATAGAATACTTTTGAATAAAAAAAGATTATATAATATAGCTAGTGGTCTTGTACGCGAAATGTCTTATTATATCTATAATCGATAAAATTTATTTCAAAAACGCGTTGTTGAAAGGTATATTATAAATTTATGAATCCATAAAGTGTTTGGCGAAGTCATTTGCTTGACATTTCGAACATTTAAAGTGCAGCTATAAAATAAATTATGATACAATTAATAACCAATAAAACGGATACACAATTATTGGGCGTCCACGGTGGAACCACGTGAACCCTGCGACTCTTTGCACAAAAGATGCACGCAGTCATGGGAGGATTATAATGTGCAAAATATTATAATATGCATCAAAGGGCACATTATTCGAGGATGTGCGTGGAAAATCTGAATAGTTTAAAATTTAAATAAGCCGTCCGATCGATTTATTCGCAGTATATAAATATCGTATTTATAAGAAAAAAAAAAAGGAAAAATCATGTAGATTGAGTTTTAAAACTTTACATTTTTTGGTGTTTTACGTTTTACGTGCGTATTTTTATGCGTATTTTAAAACTTGCTCGTATGCCGTGCCTACATTGCACGTCAGTTATGTGAACGCTTGCAGCACGGTGTCTATAGAATACCTACGTTTTTACAAAGGGTGTGCCTATCATAATTGACATCGCAACAACCGACGTTTATAAACATTATTGATTTTTATTATTATTATTTTTTCTGTAACAATAATCGTTCATTTAGCGTAATGTTTATTAATTGAAAAATTATATAAATATACTATAAATAAAATGAGCATTTATTAAATTACCTGTGATAATGGACTATCTAGGATGAGCATGTATTTTAAAACATTGTATATATATTTTTTTTTTAACTATTGGTACCAATTTTTGGAAAATCATATCCATTAAAGGTCTTGTAGAGTCGTAAGTACGTTAAAAATTAAAATCGATCGTATTATTTACAAATGCAATATTGTTATTTTTTAATAATTTGCTTTAAAAGCTTTTACCATGTTGATTTGATTTTAAATTATATCCCATCCCAACAATACATTTTATCATACACTTGAACATATTTTCTGCAGTTTAGTGTGCTGCATTTTATCGTTTAAAAAAGTATATCTCAAAAATAAGATTTTACTCATACAGTCAGAAAAAATAAAATAATAATAATAATAATAATAATAATACTGTAGGTACAGTATAGTGATGGTGTTTTTAAATTTTAGAAGGATTTGGTCGTTTGATACGAAAATCGAAGAGGATAACTTAAAGGGGCTTATAAGATTTATTACAATCCGACAGGATTACCTCGTTCAAAGTTATAAAGATATTTTAAATCAGACAATTTCAAAATCGTTCAATTCCAAATAAACACTGCGCAGTATACCTATACTAGTACACTGCTTATAGTCGACTATTCTTGACAAAAAAAAAAGAAAAGGAATCAAAAATATTAAAATATGTGAGTATTTATACTTTTGATACATTAATTATAAATATGGATAAATAACAAGTATGATTGACTTGAAAAGTGTAATTTTTTTTTCTCAAACAAATATAAAATATAATATAATATTTTTCATGTATATTATGTGTTTATTCATATAAAATTATAAACCATTCAATCAAACAAATTCAAACTCTTTTTTGGAACTAAAACCTCCTATTTATTATGTTGTATCATAATTGTGTATTACTCTTGAATGTTGTTAATCGTATGTCAGTTCTGCTTTAGTAAAATCCAAAAATTTATTAAGATAAAATTCTATAAAATATTTCTTATCAATGGTTACTGGATTTTCAGTGGCAAATATAGACAATGATCTTAATTTGGGAATGGTACATTGTAAACTTCAGTTCAAAGAGCAACAATAGAAAAGATAAAATATTCGATTAACTAATCCAAAAAAAAGAAATGCAGATAAATTGATAACAGAAAACCATTATTATATTCTATTACAGATTATATATATATATATATATCTCAATTAATGTGAATGACAAAATATGGTGAAATTTAAAATACTTTACATACCACAATAGTAAATAAACAATATTATTTTTGAGTTCCCGACAAGATCTTGCAATGCTTACTTTATACAAGAAGATAATACAACTTATTTTGTCACAAGTGAATATGTGATCATGATATAAGTATACAATTTCTGACCGCATTTTTGGATTACGTATGACCCTTGTACGCGTATACCTATAAGTATAAATTATTTTAAATTTTATACATAACATATTTTGTATATATATGCATAGTATGATATGCTTGAGTAAATTAATTTTTTTTTTATAATTAAATGGATGTACTTCTGGACACAGTAAATTCATCGTAAAGAAAAAACAATGGCTGATATGTGCGTTGTTATGGGTAATTTCCAAAGCATAAATAATGTTTGCATTAGTTGGGAAATCTCGATAATCAGCGATTCCTGCGTAATGTTCCAGAATTAATTTGTAATTTAAAATATTTAGGTAACATTACGCGGATAATGTCAAAATCAATCTCTTTCGAAAGTCCTATTATTTTTATGTACGAATAGCACCAGCTATATAACAAATTACACGTACAACACATGCATCTGCTCGTATTTCCGTCCAAATCGTATAAACGTTTAAACAATATATTATGTTATTGTTGGCATCGTAGCACCTACATATCAAAGTGTACCTGCAGTGTACTTATAAGTACAATTTATTTTGTACAATCTTAAATACATTTCAAATGATTCAATTCTTTTGATAACTACTTTATACAACTATAATATATTTAGTACATACATGTATTTCAAAAGTTATAATCTTATTTCTTAAGTGATAACATTTTTTCTAAACACTTAAAATTTAAACACTTTTAAATCCATACACTTATACAATCACTTCATAAAAAGCGGAAAAGAAATTAAACGGATAAAGTATAAAATACTTTCTTTATAAAATAATATAACAAAATAATCTAGAAGACTGATTTGTTTACAGTTGCTAAAAAGTATTACAAATTGCAATATTTGTTTTTATTTCATTATTGTGATATTTTGTATAATATTTACTTTAAAATTACTCATCATTTATAATTACCAACCGTAACAAATATTTACTATATAAAATAATCATATATGAAATATTTGGAAAACGTTATGTTAAAAAAGAAAAGAAAAAGATCATCTTATCCAATAACTCACTTCTTTTAGTATAATAATATAATATCCAATTATTTTTGTTTCAACTACAAATCGGTTTTATCATCAAATTAAAACCTCTGATTTTATAAGCGCGGGATACTTTCTCTACGGACCTTTCGTTGTAAATTTGAACTGTACTATATATTCCCTATCCCTGATACCCGTTTATCTCTGTATCCTACCGCTGTCCATTGGGAAAACTCGATACACGAAAAATGCCCGAATTCAGGGTCTCAGCCTTTGTTTTTATAATGATATACGACTATACGAGTATATAAAATATTTTACTAAATACGACATCAAATTACTATGATGCTTATCCGACCATATACGATTTATTGATTTTAAGTCTTAAAACGTACTTGTTGTTAAGTTTCTTTTATGACATGTGTCATATGAAAAATGAAACTATTAATTCCCCCTTCAAATAAGTATGCCTTTAAATTTCTTACCATTAAATTAGAAAAACATAGTACATGCTTTTTAAATCCTTTATAAATGATTAAAAAATTAAAACAAAGTACCATTTTAATAAAACTACACGACTTAATTAATTAATTACTTAATTAATAAAAAATAGTTTATTTGGATTTTAAATTAAACTATATTCATTAAACATTATATTATTATTGAAATACAATATTATGCTCACGAATTATATTATTAAATCAAGTGTACTCAACCTATATATTCTTATTTAAGAAGAATTTATTTTCCTTTGAAACCAATGACTATTAAGATTGAGTTGACCCAATTTTTTTTTTTTTTTATAATAAAATCAAATTTATAATGCTTGATAAAATAATGTGCTTTATTTGCTTTCTTTACTGTTTGAAATAATCTCGGAAACCGTGTAGTATTTCATTGAATCAATTTCAAACATAATATAATATTCCAGTGAAATAATTACCATAGTTTTGAATCATCTCTTAAGGTATCTTACTCTCAAAGTCATCGCTGCAGGTATCAATTATAATTATACTGTGATTTTTCGAGTAAATAAAACATCTAGTTAGGTACATTTATTTTTAAAATTAATTATTTTCACCCATTCAACTTCAATGCAGTTAATTTTTTTTTTGTACATAAATATAGTACCTTAAGAACTAGGTACTAAGAGTTGATGTATTTAAACTGATCAAATTATACGGTTCAAAAAATAAAAAAACTTCTCTGTTGCACTCACATAATTTATTTCTCATCTAAGTGAGTGGTGTATACAATATGCATGGGTTCTGTAATCCATCGTAAATATTTTAAGGTATCTTTGAATTTTTTCGTAATATTTTCCGGACATATGACCCATAAGCTATTGTTATACTTTTCAAACAGTATAATCTTAGTCTATATGTTGGTCATCTTAAAGTTTACTTTGCATAACACTAATTTACAGTAACAATTTTTTATTAGTTAATTAGAAGAGTTTATCAGAGAACATCTAATAAAAAGGAATTTACAAGAAAATAGTTTTGAATAAATAATACATAATAAATGTCAACGTTACGAGTATATGGTACTTTAAATAAAAAAAAAAAAAATTGAATGAACAATCAGACAAAAAGTTGTTTACACTTTAAAAAAGAAATACTTTTGCAATCTTATTTGTATAGTAAGACGTAAGTACTGTATACAGACGTACAGAATATATCCTAATCGATGTTCTTAACTTAAAAACATTTTAAACAAAACTACAAAACGCACCGCGAAATATTATTTTGAAAATATTATAAAAACATGTAGAAATGATTGTTTTGTATTCTATTTAATGTTTTACCAAACAGGTATTTCCGTTTTCAGATTAATACAATGTAAATTTTCGAGCTTTGTTGGCTTCTCTTTAGGTATTCTCTATAAACCACTCGATTACTCTTCTGTTGCTGAAGCACTTGGGTTAAATACCATTGCTGAACGTAGACGTTTGCTTAGTTCTAAATTTTTAAATGATCTTCTGCTCAACAAAATCGATTCTTCCGCCCAACTATTCTTGATAAATTTTAAAATTTCTCCTCGTTCTACTCGTTCTCATATAAATTTCCATATTTCCAGAGCCACCACTAATTATAAACAATACAAACTACTTAGGCGTCTAATGACTAATGCCAATAGTGACCCTACCTTCTTAGTTTCTTCTTCATATCTGCTATTTTCTTTACTTACAGCTTTATTTTTAAAAGTCATATAGTTGTCTGTTACTTATTAATACTTTTGCTCGCTACTTGCTGTTTCACGTTTATTAATCTATTTCTCGTCTCATGTTATCTTTTTAAGTTTTCTTTATCTTATACCTTACATTACTACTATTCTAAATTATATCATTAATAAAAGGGGTTTCCCGTATATAATTAAAATAAAATAAGATATTATTTATTTAAATTGAGAAAATGGAAATGATTTTCATTACGAACCAAATCAATTGTCAGTCAAACTACCATGTATACATATCAGTATAGCATATATAATATGTTTATGTAGAGTTAAAAATATTTAAGGAATTTAAAGTTCTATTTATTTTATGCTTATGGTTATTAAAAAATAACAATTGATAATTTATGAGTTACAAGTTATTTATTGATATATATTGTATATAATTTGAGTTTATAAATATTTATTCATGGAATTAGGTGCTTACTTTTAGATTTTCAACGGAGTGATGGAATCTATTGATTTTACAATGATACTTGATACTTTACGATGATATTTTATTTTAATTTTTTATTTTTTTGTCTGTCATCACACTTTGAGACAGTAAAAATGCTTCAATTTTCTTAAACAGCAACTATTCTGAAAGGAAAGTGAATTTAGATGGTACTTGGGCAAGTCAACAATCAATCTTTTCCAATACTTTTTAAAAGTGTCGAAAAAAACTTAACGCAGAATTAGAAATAAATAAATTTTTACTAAAACTGTCCTAGAAGTGAAACTATACGATTTGAATTAATTAGGTGAAACACGTACAGTTGTTTAATAATGTCGTTATATGCGAAAATATGAGTAAAAAAAAAATCAACCTTTGAATCTACAAATTATGAACCGTCGAGTATTTGAATCAGATGTGTTGTTTGTAGTTAAATATGTGGAAATATTAACCTTGCGTAGTATGTGCACCGTGTACATCTGACCCTATGGTATCTGTAGGCATTTAAAATATTCAAATAACAATGATCACCATTTGCGCTTACTATTTATTCAGTAGCCTCATATACCACCTCTCGTGCGATAAATTTAAGCTTATATTATAATGAGACTATGTACACCGATTTTAGAGCCTAAAATTAATATTCAGTACTATACGTGGTGACTATTATTACATGCACAGATGTTAAGTCCAAGCCTATAACACAAAACAGATGAAAGCCAATAACAGCCATCGATTAAGATTAATACTGGAACTTATCCTACCATTATTATTATTATTATTATTATTATTATTATTATTATTATATGTATAGCTTAATGATATTCAATGTAATTTCAGTCAGCAGTTATGTTATATTAATTATCATCAGCTTGTAAGTTATAACTACCTATAATATTTGTTATGCTCAATATTATTTATATATGCTTACAATATACCTATTTGTCTATTATTGTTATGTATGGTTTTTTTTTTTTTTTTTAAATAATAAAATAAACTTATACAAGCTCAAAATAATAATAAAATAATGAAATTCGCAAAACTCAAAATTATATACAATAAGTAATAAGTGTATACTATTTATAATTTTATAATAGTTCTAAATAATATTTAATATGAAATAAAATACTGTTTATTAATAATTATTAATTATTTAAAATCGAATAAATTTATCACCATATTATTTGTTAAGTATAAAGTATATTATACGATTTTAAGTGCACTACAGAAATACAATTAATAAACTTAAGTATTTTCTATGTAGGTACAAAAAATACGGTGTTATGCTAATATCGGTGTTATTTTTTTTACATTTTCAATTTGATAATAATGCACACATTACCCCATAGGTACTTTTTAAATTTGAAAAATAATATTCTACCACCATAATATTAGTATCAAAAGTTTTTTCTCTTAACATCTGTATCTCGTTGATAGCGCGTGTAATATAGTGGCAGTTTTCTTTTCCCGTTGTAAACGATGAGGGAAACTAACAAATCGACGTGGAAAAACCTATAAATAATAAATACATGTAGCCCATTCGGCTGTTGGCCGCACGGGTCTTGTATTTTTATATGAATGCATGTGCTGAGAAATTGATAAAAATCAGCCAGAAAGAAATGAACCAGGAAATTAGTTTCCAGAGTTAACGGTTCTTCGACTGTGTACCGAACGACTGAACATGTCCCACAGTTTATTAGAGAAAACTTTATTTATAGGCTTAAACGGATTTTATCGGCCATTTGAACTCGTAGCACAAATCCTAAAATAGTAACTAGCGAATTTGTGCGAATACTTTTTATCCTGAGGGAAAAAGATTATCATTTAAAACCACACGTACACACACACGCTGCACTTCTAGTATACGGTCGTTAGATACCATTACGGTCTTAGTGTGTACATATATATATACATACACACATCGCAATTACAGCTGGAGCCCTTCCTTTAGAATTTTTTTTTAATAAGTGAAAAATGTACTATGGATTCAACAGACAGCGGGTACTTTTAAATTGTATGTACATACATATACATATATACAATACCGTTACTATATTTGCATTTTTCTAAATTATTTACGGATGAATCGTAAAAAACTTAACCTTTATCCTTTGCCATAATACGTTTTTGATTACAAATAGGTAGTCATTTTTTTTCTTTTTTTTTTTACGATTGCCATTTTTACGGTTTCGATTGTCGCACAATAAATATTACCTGTGCACTTTAAGCACTTTAAATATACTGAAAAATTCATCACTATAAACATTATGAGATGGAAAATCTGAATACCAATCATTCATAGAGTTCATTAATTCAGACTTATCACTATATTATACAGACTTTTTGGTGTACAAACGACATCAAACATTAATCGTACGCAGTGCCCAAACAGATTGAATACCGATACGGTGATATATGTGCTTGAACAAATCTACGGCCGAATTTAACAGCGAAAACAGTATTTTACGAGCAGATGTTGTTGTACTTCAACGAATTTAAAAACACTGGTTAAAACCTCAAATATTTATTAATTTTTTTAAAATTCTCATAATAGGTATTTGTATTTATAATTGTTTGATTAATTAACTTAAATTGTTATTACAATAATATGCATATGAAATATCATTTTCAGTTTGTATTTTCACAATTTGGTTTTGTTCGATTTTTATTTTCATTAGTAAAATGTGTAAAATAAAAAAATTAAATTGCAAGTATTTTAATTTGACTCCCAAAAATGTTTGTTAAATAATGTGTTAAGTTATATAATATTATTTCATTTATTTCCATCTACTTTGAACGAATTGTATTATTGTATCGATTCATAAAGGTTGCTCTGCAGACATAAATTAGTACTATGAATATGATTCGGGGTTTTTACCTTACCGTATATACTGTTTATGGGCTAAAGGGTGTTATGTAGTTATGAAAATCTGTTCAAAATAATTTCCAATACGGCATGCTACTATTATTCATAAGTATAATTATTTAATATTTTATTATACCCCGGTCTTGTAGATCAACCCTGAGTTTAATTTAAATAAATATGTACATAAAATACATGCCAAGATTATAATATCAAAATGATTCAGTGCATATAACAAAAGTTCTGTGTGTACATTCATGATCTTTCTTGCATGGTTCATGATAAAAGGAGAATTATAAATGCTTCACAACATTTCATGAAATTTGAAACACAGATTGAAGATTACATTACATAATTATATTTACGAAAGCAAAGAGCTATATAAGTACATGCGTTTACGTTTAGAATATTAATAGTTATTGTTTGAAACAAGCCTTCGTACTTAGGTACCCACTCAAATCGTCCCAGCTGTGATTAAGTTTTAAGTTTAATTTAACTTTAAAATAAATGTTGTCAACTATAATAATATTGTTATTGAATAATTAGTTTAATTGAAAATCGAAAGTATAACGTATTAATAAGTACCCATGCCAATAATTACGATCCACGTAGTATAGTTATCATAAGAATGTAATGATTATAATATTTGGTATTTATTATGTAATGAGACTTTTAACGAATTTACGTATTCCACTCACAATGAGTATATTGAAATAACTCTTTGTTAAAAATAGACAAAATCAAAATGAGCATATTTTATAATGAATTAATACAAATGAATCTCAGATGGAATTTCTTTCGGAATTATTCACAATAATTTATAATATTATAATATGCATTCGCAGGCAATGTTAGGAGTTTAATATATTTCAATTATTTCTCGTGGATTGTATAGAATATGTATTACATTGGCTGTTCACTGAATTGAATTCGTTTAATTATCTATATAATTGTATTTATTACACCGTAGAGTGCAAAGTTTAAAACTTTTATAAGTATATTTATGCGCAATTCGTGTAATAACTAAAATGTTATATTCACGCGTACTGCAGTAAAATATTTTTATACTTCAACTTGTTATTTAAATAAGTAAAAAAAAAAAATAATAAATAAATATTTAACTACCTACGAACTATTATTATTTCATAGGTCTATAATAAAACTCCGAACAAGTGTTTTGTTGGTTTTTTTTACTGTCGATCCAAATTTCGGATACATTTTTCAAACGTTTTCTGATCGGAAAATTACTAATTTTAGTACTACATAGTTGTAAACATAACAAAATTATGTTCTTAATCCAACGATATTTTCTATTATGTCTTGTAATTAGATTTTACACCGATTGCTATTTGCAGATACTATAGTACCATATAGGGTGTCACGTTTGCAGGAAGGTTTTGCCATTTAAAGCTCCTCGTTAAGAATTGGACCCTTATGTGCCAAAAGCGGGAAATTGTTTTCAACATCAAATCACTCAGTGTAAATGGCAATTTCTAGCGGTTGTTGAATACTCTAAAAAGGGGAACTAACTGAGGATGGAAGAAAAGTACTTAACTCCCAGTGGCATTTATCGCGTACAAACAATTTTTACCGAACAAAATGTAACATAAACTAATACTTGAATTTGCATACATAGCTGTAGGTATTCGTATCTATAATATTATAATACATGTCTATATGACGTGGTTGAGCATACGCTGTACATAATTATAATTTTATAATTAAAACTATTTTAGTTTTTTTTTTTTTTTTCTTCGAACATTACATTTCTACGAATAATTTATTAATCCAAGAAAAATCATTAATGTAAAACAACTACGAAACAAGATTTCTTTTTTCTTGAATATTTATAATTTAATCATAATTGTATACTTATTAGACTCAAGAAAAGTATACACAAGCACGTATCCACGAGTCTTGCGGAAAGTTAAAATTACAATTTTGCTATAGATACACAGAAATATTTTCATAACAAGCTCAATTAAATAATCTTTTTAATGGAAATGTTTGTAATCAGTCCCCCGGGCACAAATTAATTAGTTGTATATTTCAATTCAATGTTCATAAAGATCAGTATGTATTTCAAATTTCAACGCATTTTTACTAAAAATAAAAAAACCGTTTATAAATATTTCAACGTTGTAAATTATGTATCATTATTTAGTTCATATAAAGTACACTCTAGAACCAAAAACAAAATATCATCCGGCTGTGCATTCATACAATAATATGATTGACATGTGATCCAATATTTTCTAATTGATCACGGGACAATGTTCGATTAATAAACGCAAACAAAACGTCCATTCACACTTCACAGTATGTAACTTATCATACATTTTACATCTATACAATGCTCGCTTATAGACATATTTTATTGGTTGATTTATTTCACCGTAAACCCAAGGTTGATAAAGTAACAAATTTTGCAGAAGAATCGTAACATTTTTACAGCGATTGAACGTAACAAATTGTTATAAAAATTCACCTCGAATGTTGCTATTTTCATTATGCACATGACGTGCAGAAATAAATCGTCTGAGAGATAAGTCGTGGGATGAAACTGACCACGTGTAGAACAAAAGAAAAAGATATAGTAGGATATAAGATGAAGACATATCTTGAACAGCGTATACGGCAATAAATAATAAAGGGATTTAAACCTATTTTTAATGCAATTCCGACGTTTTTTTTTTATACACATTTGAAGCGATTATTATTGCAATATTTATGGACGTATAATGGATAGTGTACACTATAGTTGTCACTAGTGTTATTAAAACTATCACGATGTTTACAAATTTTACTTTAAATGTTCCAATAAACAGAATATCAATTGAATGTATAAAAATGCAATAGATTCGGATTTTTGTTTACAGTTTTAATTATACAATGAAAACTGAAATCATACGCATAATATTAAACATAATTTTTATTTCAACTGTGTATAAAGTGCCTTTTTTAACTTGAAAACGTGAGTCTTTAGAATCATATTAAAACATTTAATAACCAATTTAACAATAATTATTTAATAAGTAATATTAACGTATTTTATGATATGTTAGAACATATCAGTGGGTAGTTTTGTGTGTTGAGTATCATCCATTGAAAATAAAACATACACACGTACCATCATAGCAAATTCATTATTTTATCGTGGTTTAACACGTTCGTCACCGCGTGTCACATATATGTGACATGAGGTCTCTTTAAAAAAACCTATGTCACACATATGTGGCACTCAATATATGATTTTCAATTGTTTATTGCGTGTTTGGGTTTCTTCAAACAAATACCATATTATAATGGTTTTATTAATCGCTACCTACACCATCTAGCGATGTACGTTTTTTTTTTTTTTTTTTTATTAGAACCACGTGATAAAGAGATGAAACTAGAAATTAATCATATTGGGTTTGTCCCAAGATTTTCAAAAAGATCTTGGGTGGTGAACGTGTTAAACTTTTTTTTTGTAAATTTCATGCGTGGTTATGAAAGTTTGAAAAATCACTGAAGCAAAATTATCCAGCAAGTTGTTGGCCTTTGAGAATAAATTCATTATGGATCTGCCTCTTTGCGCAAGTGGCGTGAAAGTGAAAATAATTAAAACTAACAGTTATTTTCAACTTTATCAACAATTTAACCAACGCAACGGTATAAATATTGTTAACGTCTAAATTGTATTTAATATTCATTTTTCTAAGTTAACAGAAAATATAACTGATTCGAATTTCTATTCTTCGATATTGTACAGAAAATACACCTAGTAAATGTGCACGAACCAATCAGGTAATAGACGTCATATTCACTACGGTTACGAGCTGATTTCTCGATTTATACGAATAAGCGAAAGTCAATAGAGATATTATTTCGCTAGTATAAATATAAATGTAATGTTGTCAGTTTATTGGATGGGTTTTTTTTTCCATTATGATTTTGTAGTTCATTAAATTACTGTTTGTGTTGTGCATATTATTGTAAGTGTTTGATTTGTTTCATATTATACTTAAATTGATGGCAATATAAATAATGTCAGGTGTGTTGCAAGACAAGATATTCAAATTTTGTTTTCAAAAAAAAAAACGCAAATTTATTGTAAAACTAATATTTTATCCGAAAACATGGTATGTGGTGAAGATGGAATGAAGATAGAGTCTCGAAAATCTCATTGAAATAATTGAAAATCTCTAACCCCTAAAAATAGAGCACTAGCTGCTGTATCTTTGCTTTATATATTTTCGTTAAAGTGAGCGTTTAAGTGTATTTTGTCTAAATCACCTCGGTAAGAGGTTAAAATACGATAGTGTTTATCGCTGTGAAAAAAGTTAAATCCAATGTACCATTTACCGACCACAAAAGACTAAATATAAAATAAATATACACTGATAAAAGCAGCCCTATATACCTAAACACGAGAAACCGAATTGATTTAAAATAACATAATACTTAAAATAAACCTAATATCCTCGTGATGGACAATCAATATAGCCATAAAATCTGTATAGTGATTCTCCACTCTACTACAGTAGGTATATCGACTGTGAAATAGTGAAATTTAATTATGTGCATTTATTTCGGATATCTTTTCAAAGCGCATTTATGTAGGTGTACAATTATTTAGAGGGGGAAAAAATTAATGAAACAAAATCATTTATCATTATTATTTTTCTTAATTGTCTGTATAATAGTACTCGTAAGTAGTTATTAGGTGTATTACATCAAATATTTTGGTATACGAATATTTACTCATTTACTCACTTGTACGGTGTATATTTATTGAACATAATTTTGGAGTTTAGTTGAATAAAAACCGTGATGAAGTTGACAGATTTATACTGCAAAATGGTTAAATTTACTATAAACGTCCACATTGAGTATTGTCTGGTAAGGTTCTAATTTGTATTCCTTCTCCTTCGGATTACAAAACAAGAACCGGACAGGGACTCGCTCTGCTGTACAGTAGGGGGTGGAATGGACCTCGTTCATAGAATACGTTACTATATTAGATTTATTAAATCTGAATGTAATGCTAGGTACCATTTTGTATGAAAAAACGATTCTGAAATAATAAATCGTTGTTTTATGCAATTTTGTATAAATTTAAATTTGAGACGGTCATAAAAAATGTTCCTGAAATTCCAATAGAAATTGTTTTATAGTAATTTGAAGAAAACCTTATGGATAACCGTGTATTAAAAGGCTGAACCTTAAGTATAAATACTAAATACGTTATGAATTTTAAACTACAAAATAACTTGAAAATTATAACTCATAAAATTTTGAACTTTAGGCACTTATAAAATTTTTTTCGATTTTCGACTTTTTTTAGTTTCGATATGTAGAATTTATTAATGAACCTTGAATTAAATTTTCAAGACTTTTCGGACAGCTACATTTTTTTTATCAATATATCAAAAATAGAAATACTTAGAAAAATCAAAAGTTTCAACTGTCCATAAATATGTCGAAAAAATCAAAACACTTCGAAAACATAACCATGGTTAGAAAACGCTAAAAATTTAAACATTTGGTGAAATTTTCATATATTTGCGGTTTAATTTTTAAGTTAGAACATTCAAAAAAATTTAGTTTGTCAAAAAATGGTTTTGCTTAAACATTTTCGTTTTTCCGTAATTTTTTCTATGGTTTTCCCCGACGCTTTTGAAAAGTATTGAAAACGTTTAACTTTTGACTTGCCCAAGTACTAACTACAATCACTTTCCTTTCAGAAAATTTGCCTTACAAGGAAATCAAAGCATTTTTAATGCTTCAAAAAAGTGTCGTCGGACAAAAAAAAAAAAAAAAACATAAAAACAAAAAAACACACATACACACACACACACATCAGTGTAAAATCAATAAACTTATCACTCCGCTCAGAATCTAAAAGAGTATAGTATGTAAATATAAATTTATACGACGGAAAACTTGCTGCCGCCCAACATCCACTAATAAATATCGGACGCTGAAGCACGGTATCGCGTCGGGTACGCGCATACACCGGCGGTATGGTGTATATACATTTACGTATATATTATCTTTATGTAATATATTATTATAATACTTTACGGGTACCGCAGGATGGCCGTTTCGTCGACGCAGAAGTAGTATTAATATATACTTATATGCGATATTATGTACAAACGAGATCGTTAAAAGTTATTACGCGGACAAAATGCAACGGCAGTTAATGATGCCGTTAGGATTCCAAAAAAAAAAATCTATTGTTATATACGAAATGAGGTCGTCTAACGACTGAATTGGTCCGGCAGATAAGCAACAACAACAACAACAACAACAACAACAACAGTGAGACGTCAAACGGGGGGAAGGGAGTTGGCGTCGATATTGTGGCAAAGGCCCGATGTAACCGTCATCTCAACGAAACAAAAGGGTTTCATAATATAATGGTTTCGACCGCGGTGCAATTTATCGGACGGACAACGAACGGTCCACTGACTTATATTGTAGTATCTAGGATCCATTCCCGTTTTCATACTTCCATACAACTGCGTGCACACTTTTTTCACGTTCGGATTTAATGCGAGTATACTCGTATATAATATAGGTATCGTGTGTTCATTATACTATATGGCAAGGGCAGTTTTCGCGAAGCCCTAATGATGTGGTAGGGGGGGGGTGAATATATTTTGCATGTACTTGCAATTATACTATATTATATACTATATACCTAAAAACTAAAAAAAAAGAACCAAAAAAAAAAAAAAATATACATATATAAGTAATAATTATATATTATTATACATATTATTTATTTATATAATATTACTTACAGAACATCAAATATATTACAAAATAAACATTTTTTTGCGGTTATTTTGCATAGAAAATCTTTCAATAATAGCATCTGTGTTTACTTTGATATCTCTGTGAACATGCAGAAGCACCAAACCACTAAGTTTTTCATTTTCCATTCTAGATCTTAACTATGTTTTAATTTTAAAGAAATAAGCAAAGCAATAAGCTGAAAGCAATTTATTTGAATGAGTAAAACATGCAATGAAGTTTTAATAACTAATTTTGAATAAATTGTTTAACATTATTAATACAAATAAATTTATATTATCTATGTTTTATTATTAAAATTCAAAACATAATCCATAGAAATATTTAATGTATTTAATTATTTTTAAAGACAGAGACAGATGGAAGCTAATTTGTGTTGTGGTAATGGGCCTCAATGGCCTTTGAAAAACCGAAGAGAAGATTTAATTATTTAAATTTCTTAAATTATTTTAAATTATCGTCAAAACGATTTTTAGTAAACTATTTAATTATTCATATTTTTAGTTTTTACACGGCCCCTGGGGGTTCATCTATCATGCCCCCGGAAAACCGCCACTGATTTATGGAAACACGTTGCAATTATAATATCGTATTTTCATATTTTCCATGTATCAATAATTGTAATATATTATATAATATCCCCATGTCTAATCAGCATGTCTCATTAAATCTATGGATATAAGCAACTTATCTGTTTCCAATATTTCCATATATAATGAACACCCGATATATATATATATATATATATTATATTAAATATATTTATTTATTTATAAAATATGTTATACTTAAGTATACCGTTTACGCAATGTATGAAAAAAAAATACCGATCAATTGCGATACACAACGGTATTATTATCTGATTAAATTGCGAACACAAACACATCGCCGGCGCCAGGGCTAAAATGATAAATTATGACCTCGAATGGCTAAATTTAAGTGGGTATTGAAGATCACAAAGGATTACATTCGGTGTTTGAAATTGAATTTAATATCAATTTTAAGTTGCCATTAAAATTGTCAAATATTTTTTAAAATATCGAAAGCAAAATCAAAATTGAACATGTTTTAGTAATATTTAAAATGTATAGTTTTCATGTACACGTTATCATATATTTGACTAATCAACTTATATTTTTTATTTTCTTTAATTCATTGTTAACGCTGAGCTAGCCAAGTCAAATCTTTAGCTTCAATTTATCCCAAGTTATTATTTGTTGCGTGTAAATTATTCGACTGTACAAATTTAAAATATTATATTTTTAAGTAGCAAATATTGTTGTAGCTACAAATAAAAAAAAACAAGAAATTGTGATTTTCATACATTTTAGAATAATGTTGTCGGTAAAGTCGACAACCACGCATATTCTTAATACTGAATTTGGCTTCCATTTCCACATTATTGTTTTTGCTGGAATATTTTATATGAAAACCGTTTCAGTTCACCCGGAGCAGTCCATATGAAATACCATGTATGAATGTTCAAAGTTTCCATCTTAGACTTTCAGTGCTACGAATAGGTGTGTTAATGTCAGAACTTTTAATACGTATATTAACGGATGAGGAACAAGAAGTTCATCCACAGAAAGTAAGTGAGACGTATGCGTATAGTGTATGGTGAGTAAAAAGTTAAAAAAAAAAAATCAACTTTCAACAACCCCCCCCCCTCCCATCAATGAATTGATTCACCCGATTTATTGTCGTATTTTGTGGCATTGAAAGTGAAATAGGGATAAATTTAGACGTCAGGGCGTGCAACCCACTGCCACAGTACTTTTTATAACTTAAGGAATTCAAGTGTCCTATAAATCATTAAACACGAACACGCATTATCTTGTGTAAATATTAAACGCGCTCCGTCGCGTCGGTATAATAATTATTTATTGCTGTAAAAACAATACTTTTAGTATGACTAATAGGTATTGTACAGTTGATATATTTTACAACCCCTTGAATACGCTGTGTGTGATATATTGTCATATTATTATACTGCAGCGTTGTGGAAGTATGTATTAGTCATTTCGATTGACCGATTATATTATAATATAATATTAGAGGGACTACTAAAAGAGGTCGCAGTACGATGTGCCGTTGAACGTGGATAATAGTGAAGATTTTGTAATTTTCAAACTGAATAGCTTAACTAAAAATGTCTCCAAATAACAAAATTAAAACAAAAATGAATATTATTTGTACAGAAACAATACAGCGTAATACAAAAATGATCAAATATCCTTCGTACGGCGGAGCTCGTTACGGATAAATATTTGAATAATACGAACACTGAAAACAACGGATAGTAAGCGTGATACATTCTAACACGTGCTTATTAGTCGGCTTTATCTATGTGACTATGTATATAACCAATTATTAACTTTATATACTATGCAAATATTATTATGTGTTGCCAATAATCGAGTAAATAAACACGCAGTTTGAGAGCACAAATATAACAATATATTACTATCATCTTAGTGTTGATGTTTTAACCAATCGATTTTTGTTTTCGAATAAACCACCCTTCTCCCCCCCCCCCCGGTTGGAATGGTGTATTAATATTACCTGCTACCTATTATATTATATGTACGGCGGTCGTCGTGCGAACTGCACTGCATTAATAACAGTTCCCGCGTATACAGTAGGTATATTATAAGCTACGGAAGCAGATTTTATAGTGAAAAATATAATCTCCCCGATGAATAAAACGCGTACGTGTGTTCACGTAGAAATGTGCATGGAAAAAATAAAAATGATCGTTTAATAATAATAGGATTTGGAAAATTATTGACTAGAGACTATACAGCCGTCTCGGTACTCATAGGTGCATAGGTATATATATTATAATATCCGAACCGTGTGCAAATATCTTCGGGGGAGACGCTTGACGATCGTAAAAAAAAAAAAAAAAAACACCTGAAATCCTCGGGCGAACATATAAACGCCAAAAGTCTTGTATAAATTTCCTTTAATAAGACGTGCCGCCGTTGAATAATTTATCCGGCTCTAGACGGTCGCAGGCGGGGCGAATGCATGTACACGCGGTGCGGTGGTGCCAAGGGAGGCTCGAGGTAAGAATAAAACAGCATTCGCACGGTCCATAAACAGGCGCACCTATAATATAATGCGAGGATATTGGCCCCGGGTTGTTAAAGTTTATGCCATTTTGCCTTTTTTGTCCCCCCCCTCCTTATCCCTATCACCATCTCTTTCTCTCCTTCTTTTTATTATTCTTCGTTCACCCATTTTTAATAGACCTTAACCGCAGTGGCGGACTGCGGTGGAAATGTATATAATAGTGTCTTGATATGGGGCGATTCGGTAGACCGACATCATATTGTTATTATTATTATTATTATTATTATTATTATTTAAACCGACCAAACTCTTGGACACACGTGCCAGATCCATTCAGAAATCAGATCCTTGTCCCTTAAATAAGAGAGCTTTTAAAAAGAAATAAACGTTTTTACAAGTATACTACAGTTTTTCGATATATTATATTGCTGTAACATTTTTAAATATAAATAATATTATAATCGTTTTCAAATAAATAATACTGTCCGGTTTTTCTATACCTATCGTTATAGCTGCACATATTTTATACTGGGTATATTGAAATATTTATATTTTATCAAATCCCAATTTTAATCAACATTGAATATATTATACATTATATTACGTACGTGACATAACATTTATGATCAGTGGTCGAAGTGGGGAGGATACGGAGGGATGACATTCCTCTACTTATTTTGTATAGAATAACGCATTCCTCTTAAGACTTGTGTTTTAAAATGAAATAATTATTATGATTTTTATATTTATACCTATGTATAAGAAAACTTTTTATTTTTCGTAAAGGCCGTTTCGCAATCATATTATCTATACCCGTATTTAGAGCTACGGATTAAGAATTAACATATACCTTAGTCGTGTTTAGAGTTAATAACATAATATTTTAATATCACAAAACAATAACAATATATAATATAAATAAAAAATTTTATCAGTTTTTTTGCTACTAAATTCGAAAATTTGTTATTTATTT
Organism: Chaitophorus viminalis; assembly: GCA_025469195.1. Classification (NCBI taxonomy): domain Eukaryota; kingdom Metazoa; phylum Arthropoda; class Insecta; order Hemiptera; family Aphididae; genus Chaitophorus; species Chaitophorus viminalis. The sequence goes on from JAIPRK010000434.1 coordinate 130,764, forward strand.
GTTTAGTTTTAAAGATTATTTATGATAGAAAAAGATTGTAGTATTCTGATGCATAAACAAAATGTGAACTATAAAAAAAATACTATACAAGGTATGAAGAATATTATGATAATATCAGGAAATCTGAATTGTAAGGCATCCCTCCACTTATCTTGAGCCATTTCGACCACTGTTTATGATACGTGGGTACCGATAAAATTTCGAATTGTCAACAAATAGAAAGTATTCATAAGATGTCATTAAAAAGTAATATAGTTTTATGCAATGCAATAGTTTTCATGATTTTTCTAGGTAAAATATCGAAATGCCCAAGAATTTTAATAAGAAAATAATATAAAATGTCACAAATGACAAAAATGAAAAATACGAAAGATCTCCTCGTCTTGTGTTGTTTTTGTTTGAATGTACTTAGTACATTTTATATATATATATATATATATATATATTGCATTGGTACTCAACAATACCCCGAGAAAACCAAAAATTTAATATCTAAAATATCTAAAATGTAAACAGTAAAATTGTTACATTCTTTTCTTCGGATTTCTAAAAGAAAAATAAAAATAATAGAATAAAACTCATTTTTTTCAACTAAAATAGTTTGAAACTCAATGTAAAATATTGTTTTTTGAAAATGTATATTAATGCCATATGTATTTCCTAGATTTCTGGTCTCGTCCGGAAGATATTTAACCATTTTAAATTTGAACAATTATTATTTTGACCTAAAAAAATATTTCAAGTTGAAAAATTGCACAAAGTCAACGTATACTCAAATAAAGTATAATTTATTTATTTATTATACTTTATTCACTTACATAATGTTATGTTATTGAGGTTTCTAGGTAAACAATTTTGTTTGTTTTTTAGTCATATTCTTACAAATAAAATCGTTCACCAAGCTGTTGCGGAAACAAATACATAAAATCGTGGTCTTTTAACAGTATGTGTAAAATATTTTTTTATTGTAAGGTTCTTTGGCTATAAAAAAAGAGCCATCGATGCCATAAGAAATAATCAATTATAAAATAATGATATTTTTCGTTGATATAGTTAAAGTTATCATTTTATTTTTAAATAATGTATCTAATAAGTTCGCAGATGTTTTAGATATTACTGACAATTTAGAAAGCAATAAGATTCCATGGAGCACAGTTTTATAGCTACTGGACTTATATGAAAAAAAATAAATAAAAAATCACGGCATTGAAAAAGATGATCGTAGTAATCTGGACCGTACAAATCAGGATTTATAAACATTTAATCTTAGGAAAACCTGGATACTCGCAAATAGGTTCGTAATCAAGCGCGTATCCAATCCTTATTTCTGTAAGATATGACACTTCAGTATCTCACGAGCAGCTTAATTATATTTATTATATTGAGTAAGCGAGATTAACATTAATATTAATAACTAAAATATCAAAAAATGAAAATAACAATAGTGAAGTTTATTTTAATTGAAACTATGATCACAGGATTGTCTTTGAGAATATAAGATTTAAAGAATAGTTGTACAGAAATAAATCCAGAATTTAAAGATATATCTTGCTTTAAAATTAAATTGTCCTCCTTCAATCATACATAAAAAATATTCAAATTAATACTAATAAAACATTGATCTGTTCTTCACTTATTTACTACTCGGACTTATGATGATATATAGAAGCTTATGAATCCGCAACATAAAATGTAAACAAAAATGTTATATAAACATAGTGTTATAGTTTAAATGTCATTTTATTTTGTTTCATAGTAAACATTTGTATATATTTGGACGCGTCTGCATATTATCCAACAAGTCGATTGGCAACAACGCAAGACCTGTTGTATTTTATTATTAAAAAAATTATTTTAGATGTCATTAATTTCTGAAATGGCATACCTAACTATCAATTAGCATATTTAAACACTACAGCTGAAAAATATCGTCATATATTATTATGTAGTCATCCAAGATAAAAATAAAAAATGTGCCGTCGTTATTGAGCGGGATAATGATGGCTGTATCATTACCATTCAGAGGAAAAAAACTGCGAACAAGTCCCCTCTCAACATTTTAACTGAAAAAAATTATTGAGATGTAACAAAATATGCTGAAATACAACATTACTCAATAAAAATTACACACCCGATAAAAAAAAGAATTAAGGAACCAATGGTTAAAATTTTAAACATGCATGAACTTCATGTAATTCTTAGCCAATATCCACACACTTCACTTGAATTTGTTTTGCATTCCTTATGAGTATTACCTATACCCGCAAGCTATCAGCTTAAAAATTCTATTGGTTCTGGACTTCTGATATTTGACTTAATAATAAATTAACTATCAGGAATAAAATGTAACACGAACCAAGGCCTTTCATTGATATAATATCAGAATTCATTAAAACATAGAATAAAATATTTTATTTTATGCTCTACACAAAAAGAAACATCAGGAATATTGAAAAAAAAAGTGGTTATATTTCAATACACAATATTATAGTCATAACAAATTATTGTTTAAACTTTACAGCCAATTGTATCATAGTATACCATAGTAACGTTATAAAATGTATGCTTGTTTTAATTTTGCTGGTTAATATTAACATCTTAAAATACTTAACTATTTAATTATATTTTTATTTATTAAAGTTATATAATGAGAAAACAATTTTAATAAAATGAAAAAAAAATATTGTTTTAATATTTTAATTTTATTGATCAGTCAAATTCGTTGTCGTCGATGAATGTATCAATATACAGTGACACGGCGTATATGAATGATAAAATACTTTGCTTCAATATCATACTATACATTGAAATAATTAATTAATAGTATTCATTTTTAAAGTGTAATTATACAATTATGTTTATGTTGTACGCATCTTACCACTTTTGCCTAAACATATAAAACACATAAACACGATAAACACACGACAGAGTTTATAGTATATAGTTTGGATAAAGCCATGTATATTGTTCTAAAATCAGTATCCAGCCGAATACCTATCACAGTAAAGTTCTTGAACTAAGCAGTGTTTTGTCGCAGTGTATATTGTAATCCTTGAAATGGAAAATTTCAAATATAATGTTCAACAATCGAAAACTCGTATAAACGCACCATAAACAGTAGACACCGACTGCGACTAAAGTCTAATTAATGTGAACTGTGCAGTAGTAAGAGCAGACACACGTACGGTTACAATCAGAAGCGTTCTTAGGATATTTCAATGGAGGGGGATGAATAAAAGGGTTACATAATTAGCCGTAAGGATAGGTTAGGATAGGTAAATGTTTCACCTCACAACTCCCATATTATAATAATGAATGTCAAAATAATGATAGTTGATAATATTAGTTAATTAATTCAAGTCATTTTTACTGTACATTTTATTTAAAACTATAAAACAGTCAAACAGGGTATTTTAATTTCTAAACAATTATTTTAATAATTCATTTTATGTAAAAATTCAAATTAATTTAACGATTTATCTCGATTTTTGAGCTAAAATATTGAGAACTTTTTCCGAATCAATAGGCACCTCTGTATGAATGGCTAACAATGTTAGTCCATTAAGACGGTCATAGATAATCATAATATAAGAAAAATAATTAAATATGGTTATAATAAATTTACTGTTTACTTCAGTCATTGTGTTTCTCAGATAGGTTTTAAGTCTTTATTTTGAACATGAGAAAGTCCTTTCTGAAGTTAACATGGAGACTAGCAAGGTGCATAGTATTTTTTAAAGTTAGTAGATATTTGGAAAAATTTCAAAATTACATAAACGTAGTACATCTATGGCCGTTTTAGGAAATTTATCAATTATCTTCAATTTTGACTGCCATATTTTCAATAGAGCAATAACTACTGTATATGAACTTCTGTATCAAGGTAAAATTTAATAAGTTTTTCAAATAATTCTTGTTCAATTTGTGTTTCAACGAATTGCCTGTTATATGTTATCAATGATAAATAATAATATTGTTTATGGTTGGTGGAATCAATATAATCACGATAAAAAAAAAAAAAAATAGCAAGAAATAAAAATAAATAGCCAAAATTGAAAACATATATATCAGAAGTAGACATAATGTGTATTACTAATATGTAAGAAAATGAAGAACCTTGGGGGGATCTATCCCTCATATCCCCCCCGTGAGAACGCCCATGGTTACAATGTTATTATTCCTTCCGATCTATCTGCATCATATACATTCTAGACGATATTATAATATCCGAGTGTGTAGAATGTGAGAAATTATCTATTCGGTGTACATCATCTGTCACTTTTACAAATAAATAAGTACATGACAATAACATGGTTTATCTACATAGCATGTCTAAATAATTGCAGCTGTATCTACAAACATAAGCTTAATGATATTATATTTGATCCGTTTGATCATTCGAGTAACAAAAAATTAATACGACGAAATCTAATTAACACTAATTCGTAATAGCTTATATTTTCATAATGACTGTAGTGGGTTTGTTTATATTTCATATTAACGAGAAAAATTCGGTTCGCAATTTACGCGCCTGGTATATTATATTATATCAACATAGCAGGATTTCAAAGTTCAAATGCCACAAATATTATTACAAATATTGCAGAGGCATTTTGATAGTTAATGTTGGGCGCATTCGGTCATAACTTAAAATAAATCGTTCATTTATAAAGATTCGAGTTCACATTTTCCGTAATTTGATGTATTATTATTATGAATTATTAATGATTAGTAGTTATTAAATGTCATTAATATCATGAATATGCAACTATACTAAAGGATATAATATATATATATATATAATGGTGGTCGCCATTTTCATTCAAAAGGGATTATCAAACATATACATAATTATAGTATTTAAATTTCAGTCAGAAAATTACTCAATATATACTCATTGCAGCTTAACTGTTTCGTTTATGAACAAAAAGGACAAATGATGTTTCGAAATCCGAATTAATAGGGTTTCCGTTTGGGATAATGGAATAAAATGATAAAAGTTTCGAAATTTTGAAAATGAAAATTTGAAATGAGTTACTGCTTCATATATCATTCATCGACTGTAAAATTATTTATTTATTGAATAGACCGACGGTTATACAGAAAAACGGCTAATATTGTTTTAAAAAGTAAACATACATATTTTAATCGTATAACTAACCAGTGCCATATATAATATATTAATAATAATTCGGCTTTCATTTTCATTAATATGTATAATATAATGTGCGTTTGTCCAGTGGAACATTGACCATGATCGTGCTACCAGTAAGTCCTGCATGTAATGAAATATAAAAGTTAAGAAATCGATTGAGAATCGAAAAAAAGAACAATCGTATCACCAGTCACTATACGATACAAGGAAAACAATTGACAGACAATTGTACGATACTTAAAACAAAAATAAGAAAATTGTATTTCAAAAAATATTATGAGCAAATACTGTTTGCCTTCTAACCATTGATATAATGAATTGCATTTCGAAAAAGTAACGTTAAAAATTGAGTAGGACAACAAAGAAATTTATTTTTATTTTCAACTCCGCTCGACGTAACATCAACAAAAGAATTATATGATTACCTTTTCTAGTGATAGAAGTGGTGAGTGGGGGAGAGATGGATTATTTTTTTTTCGGAGATTTAAATAGTGCCGTTTAACCCGTCTCTCTCTGTATAATTCGCATAATCCCCGAAAGAATTTACAAAAATAATAAAGAAAATCTCTGCTTTTAATTTTACGCATCTTTGAATTTCATTTACGAGTACTTAAGAACATTAATAAGATGGTTGTCAGTGTAGTGGGAGGGTACGGAAAGAGTGGCTGCTGCAGCGCGGACCGTTTCTCTATGCGTCCGTCAACCGCAGAGTTAAGCGAACAAAAGACAGTAATTCTTCACTAACGGTCTCGAGACCTCCCACCGCTCCCCGTTCAGCCGCTATTATTATACACCACGCTACCGTTCTGGCGATTAAGTTATTATAATCGTCCTGGGTATTCGGGATACGAGGGCGAATGTGCGCGGTAGGTGCGCGGCGGAGGGTTTCCCCTGCGTGGGAAAACTTTTCAGTAAAAAGCACTCGAAAATATTCTCACCGTGTCCATTGTTCGGCTCCACCGTTTTATCGGTCGTTCGGTTATTAAAAGCCTCGTGAACCGGCGAGGGTTTAAACCTCTACGACCGCTACTGTATACCATACACGCCGCTAAGACCCTCCCCTCGTGCATAGTATATAATGTGTGTGTGGGTTTGGGCACGCGCGCGTGCGAGAATGTGTATAATATATATTTATATTAGCTGAAGCTTCTACAAACAGTATTATTTGAGGCCAATTCGCTGGCAAAGACTTAATAATGTTAATGTAGAACTCTCGGAATGGTGGTGGTTTTACAGAGTTTTCGCGTATGCTGTTGAAAGGGAGGAAGTGATACAGAGAAAGACATAAAGAGAGAGAGAGAGAGAGAGAGAGACAGAGAATATATTGTGATTTGTCATCGCTTCAATAATTCCGCCTTATTTATGTTCACGACGAGAGTTTATTCAAAGTTTGTATGCTTCCCCTCTACCCCCTAACGCAATCTGTTGGTGGTACACGAGGACCACTTAAACTGACGGGAATGCTTATTGAAAATGCCAAAGGCCTGAGAGCCACCATATAAGCTTTTATGTGCGCGCACGCCCGTGTGTGTGTGTGTGTGTGTGTGTGCGTGTACGCGCATATAATCTATAAGCGAATGACTAAAATGTCGTAGCTAGTATACTAGTATAATATATCCTTTAGACAGTATTATATGCCGAAATCGTTCGCACAATCATTTCACTATTGCTGATAATGCTGATGTATCAATACAAAATTATTTGCCTTTTACAGTTTAATTTACCCTCTCTTTCCCCGATCCCCGAAAAAAGCTGACGAATACAATTCGTCGAACAAAATGGATTTTTATTTTACTTTATTATTCTAGCTTTTATTGTTTCTGCGAGAATTCAAGATTCGTCGAAGAGGTTTATGGAAAGTGTTTATATATTTACTTGTTGAAAAAACTCGAATTTTCTAAATAATAATATGAATACATTTTATTATTTGACATTCGATGTACACCTACGAATAAATTGTTCAAAAGTGATTTCTTATCACGTACAGATTTACTTTTTTGTTAAGATCGATTACTTTTAAAATAATCGTTATATTTTAAGAGCGTCTAGTGACTATAGTCTTTAATATTATGTTGTGTGTATTTTTCCTCCGATTTATGATGCAGTTCATGAAGTGACTATACACAATGTTCTTTTTATCCAAACAATAATGGATGACATAAATGAGTATAACAACTTACTAAATTAAGGTTAACAGATAACATGTGTAAATAAAATATATCTACTTACCGATAATGCTCGGGTAAATCAGAAAATACATAGCTTGTATCGCTTTCCAGACCAAATCAATACACTGAGTTTTGTCAATATCAGCAGAAGAAAGTTATTTGTTCAACGATATACGTAAAATACTTAAACTTTAAATTATTTCCCGCGTCAGAATCAATCAATTCCAAAACTATTCAATAAAGTTATAGTTGTTTGTTAAATGAGTTTGTAGAAGGAAGAATTTTTAAATTGAACCATATACTCATCCTAAGTCTAATAATATTAATTCATTTTAATCTTTGGGTTTAATTAAAATTAAATTTATCCAATATATTATTACCAAATGTCACAAAAAATTAATAAAATTCTTATTTTCATAATAATACTTAAGGCGAACAAAATGTACAACTGCAATTCCTAATAGACATTATGAATGCGTCCTTGCTCAAAGATTTTTACTTCAATATAACTGGAAGATATACAAACCCGTATTTTAATATTATATAATTTCAAATTTTTCACGTGTAAAAAGTAAAAGTAATAGATAGGTACGTATAAATATTTTTCTCTCAATTTTTAATAAATAATGAAACTGACCTATATGATAAGATAAACACAATATATGTTATACCTAAAGCTATCATTTGTTATACTGTTTACGAAATTATTCGATATCATCTATTGTAATAAATAGATTGTATGATGCCGAATGCTGATGTAATCTAATGAGGCGTACCATTAGAAATATTTTCAATTATAAATAATCTAAAATTGAAATACTTGACGTTATATCATGTGATTAATGGTAAATAAAATAGCAATACGGACGACAAACAATAAATTGAATTATCAGTGATATTTCCCGACAATTAAATGAAAATATGTTATAACGGTATAGGTAAACAATGTCAATACGTAGTACTTACCGCATTATTAAGCGCGAGATTTTATACTTTTTAACTTTATATGGAAGTATAAGTGACGAGTTCACACATCCGACTCAGTTATATGCTCGATTATGATGATCGAGACGGACGATAGTACAATAAGTGTTAAAATATGTGTCATCGAAATTTTCATCAATCAAGTACTGCATTTTTGTTTGTTTTTAATTTATACTGATGCACCAATCCAATAATAATAATAATAATAATAATAATAATAATAATAATAATAGTAATAATAATAATAATAATAATAATAATAATAATAATAATAATAATAGTAATAATAATAATAATAATAATAATAATAATAATAATAATAATAATAATAATAATAATAATAATAATAATAATAATAGTAATAATAATAATAATAATGCTGCGTGGATGCGAGTGAACCAACACGGACACTCGCGCAAAGCTCGTAATGATAATATAGCGTACATTGGACGCAAATGTTCATTTATTTCACACACACTAATACAAGCACATGTAAATCGGATTCATTACCTGTACACAGTGCTTGGTAATAAATAGCCGTTTGCATATAGTGTCATGCTCATATAAGAGGTCCTTTTCCGGTCAAAGTACGCCAAACGTAGTTTAAAAGCAAAAAAATCAACCCGGGTCATAAATTATTACAAGTACATGTATTACATATTATACTGCATAATATGTACACTCTTAATATATCATAATATAACGTATTTATGGTATATGGCAGGAGGTGGGCAACTGACAGCTCACTAGACTTTTTTATCTGCCCCCCATGCCACGTTTTCAACCATACAAATCTTTTAAGTAACAAAATTTAAGTAAGAAATCCTGAACTTTTTTATCCTATTCATTCTGACAAAAACTATTTATTAAATTGTCCTGCTAATCAGTTAATGATAGCTGGTAATAATTATACTTTTAATTTCAACTAGTTTAGTTTGCCAATGTAATACCTTACTCCCTTACTCTGTTCTTTTATTATATTTTGTTTCTAAAAGTTTATAATTATTATTTATATAATTTTGTATATATTTCATTGTATACCATACCAATTTATCTATTACTGTAATATCTTACTGCTGTATTTTAAACCATTTGTTTTAAGACTTCATTTATTATTATAAATAAATTAATTAATTAATTAATTAATTAGTAACAGTATTATTTATATTTAATTTAATTTTTTTTAAATGCTAATTAAAATATGCATATTTTGAATGACCTTTTAGATTCTGAAAAGAGTGATGGAATCAATTGGTTTTACAATGATGTGTGTTTTTTTTTTATTTTTTTTTTTTTTTGTGTCTAAGGACACGATTTTTGGTAGTAAAAATGCTTCGATTTTCTTAAACAGCAACTTTTCTGATAGGAAAGTGAATGTAGATGGTACTTGAGCAAATCAAAAATCCAACTTTTTCAATACTTTTTTAAAAATTTGAAAAAAACGATAAAAAAATTACGAAAAAACAGGAAATTTTACGCAAAATCACGTTTTTACAAACTACATTTTTTTAAAATGCTCTAATTCAAAAACGGTTACGTTTTCAAAGTATTTTGATATATATTGACTTATTAATAGACAATTTAAATTTTCGATTTTTGTAAGTTTTTTTTTTTTAAATATCTATAAAATTTAATTGGCTGGCCGAAAATTCTCGAAAATTTAATACAAAGTTTATAATAAGCTTAAATTATCCTCACTAAAAAATATCGGAGATCGTTTCACTCAAATTTGTATGAAATGTGTCAAAATCACGATAATTTGCAAATTATTTTGTAGTTAGAAATTCATGTAATTTTTTCTGTTTATACTTTAGGTTCAAAATTTTAAAAATAGGTTGTCCATAATCTACTTTTCAATAATCTTTAAAATAATTTCTACCAGACTTCGAGGAAAAAATTTTATGATCGTTTGAAATTTAAATTTTTACGAAATTGCATACTATTGCATTATATTTCAATGTGAATATAAAATACTATATTATTATATACCCATTTTAGACATATTAATATATTAACTCCATGCAGAATCGTTATTCGTATACAATGATATCTATCATTGCATTCAAATTTAACAAATCCATTGTAATAATGACCTATCCTATAAACGAGGTACTTTCCACCCCCAACTGTACAGCAAAGCGAGGCCCACCCGTTCTTTTTTTTTTTTGCTTTTTATGCTCTGGCCCACTAGATTTTAATTTTCCAAATAATTGGCCCAATACTAACCCTTATTGAGTTGCTCATCCTATACGCTATCAAATTACTATTACTATAACTAGACATAAAAATAAGCCTTTGAACTACAGCAATGAGATACTTGGACTGATTGTTCATTAATTAGAAAACGATTTGAATGCAACGATTAATCATCGTATTCATAAATGCTATTTTGGTTACATTAGAATGTCTGTCTGATATAACTCATTTGTTACTTAAATTTAACAAATTTAACAGATCTAAATTAAGTATTACCTGTAATTCATATGTATGCCGTTGTAAAATGCTTTAACTAACGTTGACTATTAAGTATTATCAATATTTTCGGTTTTTTTTTTTTTTTTAAATAGTTTATTATTCTTTTTATTCACTAAACAATTAATAAATATAAATATACATACACAAACGATGGTACCTACTTATTTGTATGAATAATTCGTTATAGTGTATAAATTGATTTGAAAGTGACTAACTTCGGTTAATTTATACTATTATTACAGTACACATTTACTAAACAATACTATTATTTATCAAAAAATCAGTTCAATTTGAAAATTAAAACTAAATTTGCTAAATCTAAAGCTAACTTATATTAGCATTATATTATATTATACGTAATTAAATACATAAATATTACTTATAAATTGTGCATGACAATTTTAATATAGATTAAATACTATTAGAATCATAATGATAAAAAGAATAATATGCAAAAAATCTCGAAGTACAAGAAAATAAAAGTTTTTGATTGTACACATTATTATGTGTATATTAATATAATAATATTAATATATGTGACCACAATCTTGTAATATCAAAGATAAACATTTTGGTAGCTGGTGTCATGTAATTTTCGATGGTGCAGATTTAATGTGACCGATGTCAAACTTGACTAATTCACCATACAACAGATAAAACGCTGTTACATTTGAAATACACCGAATAATGTTTGAAAATAATATTTGAATACGATTCACATTTTTGTTATTTTTTGAACGTTTAGAGAGCTTTTATCCAAAAACATTATATTTTGGTTTATAATATACACAAGATTTAATTATTAGAATTCTTAAATTTATAGCTGTGCAAGTATAATAAACTGACATTTTAATAGGTTATTATTGAATATTGATTCATTGCTAATAGTATTTCAAAGAAATATATTAAGCCGGGAATAAAAAATACTAAGTTTATGTTATCACTATAGCATTCATGTATATAGTGACCACATAATAGCTACACGTGAAATAGAAACCTCTAATTAAAATCGATGTAGTTATCATATACTAACAAATGTACGTGAGCCAAAATTTCAATTAAATTTCCTTACTGCTCAGATGTCACATCATTACAATATGTAGTCGTATTTTTTGAAACAATTTCACCACCGAACAATTAAAAAATATATAGATCAGTCCTGGCCGTTGTAGTAATGAAGTGATTGGAAAATGATTAGCAATTTTCAAAGCTTTACAACTGTACACAACTTGCGTATAATCAAGTATTTAGGTACATGGACGACGTGTTATATACAACGATGTCGTCATGCAGATAACTTTGGTGACTATTCAAGTTAGAAATTGAATTTAACGCCTGGAAAAACAAATTATACGCCCATTACTAACCCGGACCCATATAGTGGACACAAATGCGTTTGGCTTGGAAAGGATCAAACGAAAACTAATGAGTAAAGTAAAATGAAATTTTTGTACCCCAACTAACGTGGAAAATGTCGTTATTACCACACATTTCCAACCCGTATTCTCTAAGACATAAATATCCCATGGACCACTTTATGTGTGTGTGTGTGTGTGTGTGTGTGTGTATGTGTGTATATAATAATAATAAGCAAATGATTATAAAATAAATTACACTCTATATTTCAAATGAGAAAAAATAAATTGTGAAGTAGTTAAACCATGAAAATGTTCTTTATACATCAAATTTAGTATGTTTAACTTAAATTACAATTTTACTTCATCGTATGATTATAATACAAGTATCAATTTTATATTTTTAAAAATAACTATAATAAGAAAAATTTAAAAAAAACTTTTCTGACGTATTAAAATAATTGTGTATTTAAAACATTTTACTATAACGTTTTGGCATTTGATAATTATACTATAAAATTACATTTACGTTTGTAGTTTGTTACTTTGTAAGTCTACGGGTTACATTATGTACTTAAACTTTCTAAAAATTCATTAGATATTATAGCAATATTGATTTAAGTCGATTGAATTATTTATAATAACCTTTACTCATATAATAATTATATTTCATATAGTCAAAATGTCATCTTATTATACAAGTAAATAATTTATACCATACCTAATATTAAACTTTGCTTGAGAAAAATAAAATAAAACTTTCTAAGTGTTTTAATTTAAATGATTATTTTTAGTAAGAACCTTGAATGAGTATAATTTACATAAATACTAAAATTGAATATCTATTTGCTTTTAATGATTAAACTTAAAAATAATGAATCTTTATAAAATAATACACCGGTTTATATTTCAAGTTTTCAAACAAATTTTTAAAACTGGCTAATAATCTTGAGGTTATATTTACCCAACATATTTAGAATACATACTACAGAATACAAAATTAATTATTTTACCAAAAAATAAGGGAGAATGGTTATGTGACAAAATTTCAAATACTGTTTTCAAGTTTATTTTTTAGTTTTTCCTTACACTTAGGCAAACTACCGAGAAAATTGAAAATTAACCTTTTTAAAGTACCATATTTTTAATCCTATTATCTGTCAAAAAGTTACCGCGTGTAACTTGTTGATTTATCATCCGGAAAGTGTGACAGCAAAAAAAAAAAAAAAACTTGAAAATTAAAATCTAATTGTTTTAATAAGCAGAAACCCATTTTATCACATGACTAAAAATCTAAACAGTTATATAAAGTGATATAAATTAGGTATTTAATATATTATGGTATTCTTTTTTGTAGCTCTGAATAATTATTATCACACTGTAGTTTTTTATAAATTTGTTTGCGTTTATATTTAAAGACGGCGTCTTTTATAGGCATTATTAGTCCTTAACTGTAAAGGGGGACGGCCAAAAATGTACAACATGGATGTTTGCGAATATATTATTATTATTATTAAAATAATAATAATAATAATAATTATTATTATTATTATTATTATTATTATTATTATTATTATTATTATTATTACTATTATTATAATTTTTATTATTATTATTATTATAGTTATTATTATTATTATTATTATTATTATTATTATTATTATTATTATTATTATTATTATTATTATTATTATTATTATTATTAACTCGCCATCGATATTTCATAAGTATAACGTCTACTATATATTGTATAAAGATATATAATTTACATATTTAATAGCTCATAAGTACTAACAAAATTTTATTATCAAGTGTATTTCGATGAATAAACATATGTTTCAACATTCAATGCTTTTACACTACATACTTAATTGAATTAATTTTGAAATTGCACAGTAAAGTGTTTATCACACATCGTTACAACATACAATAGTGCAATAGTCATTAACAATTTAAACAATAATGTCTATTATATAATAGTTTGATAAACCACGTGGCATAAAAACAGTTAAACGAAGCATAGAATTATAAATTTATAACCAAAAAAGATGACGTGACTATTTTAATGTTTCCTTTACTTTTTTTCTGATTTGTACATTATAATAATATGTCCTATCCATATGTTGGCTATAATATTCCAAAGCAGTTTTTCAAGTTTAGAATGATTGTTATAACTTCTGATTATTAAGAAATTAGGCTATAGTAGTCTGTGGATATATTATTGAAAACGTAGTAATCGTTTAAAACGAGAAATATTTTTATTTCATGTATATATAATATAATACAGATAAAATTCTAAAAACAACACCACTATTAAAACTAATAAAATATTACATATTACAGTTCACAGCAGTATAATTTAGTATTATTTTCATATACTATACTATAGTAACTATAGTATAACTGTTTACATTATAGTTCACCGGGATATATGAAAAAAACAGAAACGGATGGGCCTAGCTCTGCTTGTACAGAACGGGGTGGAGTACACCTCGTTCATGGGATATATGTTATACAATGGATTTGTTAAATTTTAATGCAATGTTAGGTATCATTGTATACGAATGACGATTCTGAACGGAGATGATATGTTGGTCTAGAAAAGGTATATTATATAATATATTATTACATATTTTAAATTATTGCAAATATTTAAAATCGTTTGAGAATAAATCAATATTTTATGCAATTCTGTAAGTATTTAAATTTCAAACGGCCATACAAATTTTTTCTTAAAGTCCGGTAGAAATTTTATTCTATTATTGAAAGAGTAACTTATGGATAACCTAGTGTAATTTTGAACCTTAATTATTAATAGTAAAAATTTTATGAATTTTCAACTTCAAAATAACTAGCAAATTATCGCAATCTTAACATATTTTATACAAATTTGAACTTTATGGGCTTATAAAAAAAATTGAGTGAAACGCCTTCAAATTGTTTTTAGTTGCAATAAGAATAAAACTTATAATAAACCTTGTATTAAATTGTCAAGAGTTTTCGGACAGCCAATTTCTTTTTATCGGTATTTCAAAAAAAAAACTTTGAAAAATCGAAAATGTAAATTGTTCATAAATAAGTCAAAATACTTTGAAAACAAAACCATGTATAGAAAACGCCAATATAAAGATTTGGTGATAATTTCAAGTTGTTGCGGTTTTTGGTTTTTGAGTTAGAGCATTTTAAAAAAATGTATTTTGTAAAAACGTGATTTTGCGTAAAATTTCCCGTTTTTTCGTAATTTTTTTATCGTTTTTTTCGATTTTTTAAAAAAGTATTGAAAAAGTTCGATTTTTGATTTGCCCAAGTACCATCTTCATTCACTTTCAGAAAAGTTGCTGTATAAGCAAATCGAAGCATTTTTACTGCAAAAAAAGTTGTCGTCAGACACAAAAAAAAAAAAAAAAAAAAATAACACACATCATTGTAAAATCAATAGATTCCGTCACTCCGTTCAGAATCTAAAACACACACATTCCCTCACTCCGTTCAGAATCTAAAACTATAAACTAAAATGGTAATAGTATCGGCTTTTAACTACTAAAACGTAGTATCAACTAAATCTCTAACCATATCAGAGTGTTGACGTTAGATTATGAGAATGACGAATGGTCATAAATGTATATCTACATGAGTTTTTTATTTCACAAAAAAATAAATATATTTCATGAAACTAAGCTTGTATATTATGGTGAAAGCAGTAAATGAAAACGTTGTGTTTGGATTTCTGAGGATATAAGCAGACCGTGCATTATATATATATATATTATTATGCACTGAGATACATTATTATTATTCGCAACGACCAAACGAATCGAGTATATTTTTCGTTTTTGAAGAACCAATCGTTTTCTGGGTCTTGTCCACTGCCTTGTCGCACTGCAGCGCAGGAGCGTACCCATGAATTTGTGTGACTATTGAGACACGACATGAACGTCCTAATAATAGTCACAGTTGGGGTAACTTATTTGTTTGAACGTATCACAAACCATTGCGGTATCAGCCGGGTAACCGCGTATTAAACTTTGAATTTTAAAAATATCTCCCTCCCACTTCCCCACACCGTTATAATAATTTTGGTTCAAGCCTTGCTGTTGTGCGTGCGCAAGATTCTTTAATATACCATATAATATATTATATTATGTATTTAGCCGTGGTTGAGGAAAATTCCTTCGACCGTATAGGTTAGCGCTTCTCAACCTGTGGTACGCGTGATGGTAACCTCACAGGTGGTACGCGAATAAAATCTTCCAAAAAGAAAAAAAAAATCGGATTGAATCACTTTATTTAAGAAATGACATTTAATAGTGACGTAAGACTTGAAGTTACCAATATGGACACCGACAAATTCCGCTCAAAATAACATCAACCATCTCATTGAAGTAAACCGTAATAATTACAACAATATAATATTGTACATATTTAATTTAATTTAATTTCTTTTTGTGCATTATAAACACTAATCTTGTCATAACTTCCAATTCCAAATCAGATAAAATACCATATAAATAAAATAAATGTATACATTATTGAGGGGGGGGGGAAAGTTCAGGTAGTGTGTAGTAAAAATTTTCAAATCGCGTAGGTGATGAGTACATAAAAAGGTTGGGAACCGCGTTCATCGGTGAGAGTTTTTATTTTTATTCCCCCCACCCCCGTTGCGCATTGCAGGTCGTTCAACGCAACACGCGTTATTCCGTCATGTAGACATACTTGTCCGGCTGTACACGACTCGTATAGCTAAACCGAATCGTCCGGAAAATATTATCTTCGGCGCACGATCGTACTTCGATTGGGGTTGAGGGGGGGGGGTTGCACATACAACACACCACACGCAGAGTACGCTCCCCGTAATATAATGTCTATGATATCGCGGTATATGATACATGTGTCGTTATATTGTACATACATGTGCACGGACGTCCGTGTGTGCCGAGTCCTGGACCGAGTCCAAGCACATAACAAATTTTGATATCGGTCCAAAGTATAGACGAGCGGTGATTTTCGTTTTGGTTTTTTTCTCTCTCCCCTCTCCAACCCCTCCCTCCCCACACCAGCAGCGACCACGAGAGCTGACGCGTTCGCTTGCTCTGCCTTTTGGACAACTATTGCGCGCCATAAATCAGACATATACGGTTGCCGTTTTGAAAGCCACTTAAATCCTTCCGTTAACATTTTACGACAATATAATAATAATAATAATAATAATAATAATAATAATAATAATAATAATAATAATAATAATAATAATAATAATAATAATAATAGTAGTAGTAGTATCCGGCATTGCCGGGCCGCTTTATAAAATTCAATGCATTTTTCCCCTTTCGTCCCTCGGTCGCATTTTGTTTTTGTGTTTATTTTCCGCGGCGGACGTGTTTTTGCTCGAAAAACGGTGAAAAACAAAGAATATACCATGTATAAATCCCGGACATATATTAAGCTGCGCACCGACAACCGTGGGGGTGCGTGGTTTCCGACAAAATAATTTGTCTGGTTTTTAGACTCGCTCATGTTTGTTCAATGCTATTGAAACGTAATGTATGTTCGTAAATTGTTCCCGGCGGATTCAATAAAACAGTCGAAAATCAAATGCAAACAATATTTTCGCCATACTTACGGTCATATTTAAGTATAGGTAACTAGTAGTTATACGTAATAATATACAACTGTGAATGTCGTATAGTAAAAAGGTAACTTTTAAAAACAACATCCATACCGATGAACCGTCCAACTAATAAAAAGAACGGGTGGGCCTCGCTTTGTTGTACAGTTGGGGGTGGAGTGTACCTCGTTTATAAGATAGGTATAATGGATTTGTTAAATTTGAATGCAATGATAGATATCATTGTATACGAATAACGATTCTGAATGGAGTTAATATGTTTGTGTAAAATGAAAATATTATTTTATATTTAAATTGAATTATAATGCAATTTCGTAAAAATTTAAATTTAAAACAGTCATAAAATTTTTTCTTTTAAGTCTGGTAGAAATTTTTTTATACATTTTTGAAGGTAAGTTTATGGATAACCTAGTGTTAAAATTTTGAACTTTGAACCTTAAGTATAAACAGAAAAAATTTATGAATTTTCAATCACAAAATAACTTGCAAATTATAGTGATTTTGATACATTTTATACAAATTTGAACTTTATGGGCTTATAAAAAAAATTTGAGTGAAACGATCTCCGATATTTTGTAGTTAAAAGTAGTGTAACTTATATTTAATCCTTTAATATATTTTCAAAAGTTTTCGGACAGCCAAAAAAATTTTATAGAAATTTAAAAAAAAAAACTTACAAAAATTGAAAATTTAAATTGTCTATTTATAAGTCAAAATATGTTCAAAATACTTTGAAAACGTAACCGTGTATAGAGAACACCAATATAAAGATTTGGTGAAAATTTCAAGTTGTTGCGGTTTTTCGTTTTTGAGTTAGAGCATTTTAAAAAAACCGATATGATTTGTCAGTCTAGAATTTTATATATTATATTATATTTACATGTAATTTTATGTCAATATTCGCTGTTCAAAGGCTTACAAAAAAAAAATTTTGCCTATGGATTTTGATGATTTTTAAATGACAATAAAAACTATTTGTGTGGAATTTTCTATTAAATTTTCAAGTATTTAGTATTTTGTAAAGAATTCGAATTTTTTAAATGCCTATAAGTGGCATAAAAATCAATATAATATTTTGAAAAAAATATAGAGAGAAAACATAGAGAAAATGCCTGTCTTAACATTTGGTGAAAATTTCAAGTTTCTGTGACTTATACTTTTTGAATTATAACAAATATTTAAAATTATTTAAGAATAAATTGCTATTTTATGCAATTTCGTAAAAATTTAAATTTCAAACGGTCATAAAATTTTTTCCTTTTGGTCCGGTAGATATTTTTTTTATATATTTTTGAGGATTAGCTTATGGAAAAACTAGTATTAACATATTGAACCTTAAGTATTAACAGAAAAAATTTTATGAATTTTTATCTACAAAATAACTTGCAAATTATAGTGATTTTGACACATTTTATACAAATTTGAGCTTTATGGGCTTATAAAAAAAATTTGAATAAAACGATCTCCGACATTTTTTAGTGACGATAATTTTAACTTATTATAAACCTTGTATTAAATTTTCGAGAGTTTTTTGCCAGCCAATTAAATTTTATAGATGTTTTAAAAAAAAATTTTACAAAAATCGAAAATTTAAATTCTCTATAAATAAGTTAAAATATGTCAAAAAACTTTGAAAACTTAACCATGTATAGAGAACACCAATTTAAAGATTCGGTGAAAATTTCAAGGGGTTGCGGTTTTTTGTTTTTGAGTTAGAGCATTTTAAAAAAATGTTTTTTGTAAAAACGTGAATTTGCGTAAAATTTTCCGTTTTTTCGTAATTTTTTTATCGTTTTTTTCAATTTTTTAAAAAAGTATTGAAAAATTTTTATTTTTGAATAACCTAAGTGCCATCTACATTCAGTTTCCTTTCAGAAAAGTTGCTGTTTGAGAAAATCGAAGCATTTTTACTACCAAAAATCGTGTCCTCAGACACAAAATAAAAAAAAAAAACACATAACATTGTAAAACCAATAGATTCCATCATTCTGTTCAGAATCTGAAAAGCAGTAACTATATTGTTTTCAAACAACGGTTTACGAACTAAACTATGCAGTGATTTAGACGTTTGGTTAAGTTATAATAATTTATAATATATAATAAGATTAATACTTTATAATTATCAAAGGCTAATGACTTGAAACGTTGAGGCATTTTTAACCTAATAGAAAAAATAATAATAATAATATAATTTAATTGAGGAGTTCTATTCCACAATAATTACTGTATTTGTATTTTATACCTATTATAGGCATATCAGTTTTGTAAACATTACAACTTGTGTTAGCGATGAACAATGGTTCAAATGATTAATTTAATTAATTAAAATTAATTTAATTTCGTTTCGGTTAAAAATAAAGACATAATAATGTATTATACTTCCGAGAAATTATTAAAGATTTTGAACAGAATGAGAAATGTATGGCGAATACCACCGGGATATTTATTTTTTTTCTGTGATCAAACTCTAAGAAAATCGGCACCAAAATTCCACATATGCTGCAGTACCCTGTTTGATCAGAAAGTGTTCGCTTAAGTGGTATTTAAGAAAAGCATTTCTTCGATTTTCTCGGAGTTTTTCTAATAAACGTGAAAAACTTGGTTATCACGTCAAACGCCGCTCGTTGACCTATTACGTTTTTCTCAGAAAAATGGTCAGTTTTGATTTAAAAACCTTATGGCAGCCGATAGTTTTTAATAAAAGTTTTTAAGTTTGAAAAGTATCAACATTTATTAAATCCTCGATTATTCAATGGTTTTAGACCAAACGAGTAATCATTATTTATTTAAAAACTCATAATTTAATTATTTGTATAATGTGTACAAGTCAGTTTTATTAAGCAGTGGCGCACTAGAATTACGATAAACATTATATTACAGTAACCATCCTCCGAAATTTCGAAATTTCCAAAGCAATAATAATTTTCTGTTTTGGTGTTTTGATTCTAACTGGAGTGATAAATGAATTGATTTTTCGATGATGTTTTTTTTTTTGTGTCTGTCATTACATTTTAGAGCAGTAAAAATACTTCGATTCCCTTAAACAACAACCTTACTGAAAAGAAAGTAAATCTAGTTGGTAATTTTGCTAGTCAAGAATTAAACATTTTCAATAGTTCTCAAAAACTTCAAGTAAAACCATAAAAAAATTATGGAAAACATGGACTTTTTATGTAAAACCTCTTTTTAACAAAATACTTTTTTTCTATTTTGTACCAACTCAAAAACGAAAAACCGCAATTACTTGAAATTTTTATCCAATAACGTTAGAATATTTAATACGAAGTTTATAAATTTTACATATTGCAATTAAAAAAATCGAAAATCGTTATTTACAAATTTGTATTAAACCCATATAGTTCAAATTTATATGAAATATATCTAAATCACGATAATTTTCAACTTATTTTGTACTTAGAAATTCATAAAGTTTTTGGTATTTATACTCAAGGTTAAAAATTTTAACATAAGGTTATCCATAATTTATTATTATAAAAATTTCTAGCAGACTTCAATAAAACATTTTTACGATCGTCTGATATTTTTTATTATTCAAAAAGTTTATGTAGTAAAAACTCATAACTTTTATCAGTTGTTTAGATTGGCATTTTCTTTAAATAATTTTTTTACAAAATATTTTACTAATTTTTAGGCTATTTATAGAAAATTTAAATAGGTACTCGATTTAAAATTTTTTTTTATAATTGTCTATGGAAAAAATTTGGCTAAGACAAAATACTTCTTACCATTTAAAACTTATTAACATATATACGCGCAATTTTTCGTAATTGTATATGCGTTTGCAGTACAAATAAACCTCATTAAATTCATGAATATTATTTGCTTAATATATATTGTAGTTAAACATTTATAACATGTTTTTTTATTAGAACTTATAAGAATCAAAAATCGTATACTATGTTAACTATGAGTTTGGCTTAGATTTCTTATAAAAAAATCCGAGGGTATTTCCATTAAAATGTGTTATATATTTAGGAATCCAAGATTTTAATTTTCATTAAATCAAATATTCTGGCGTAAAATAACTATTTACTATCAAACGATTTTATTTTTTATTATTACCAAAGTAATAACTACTAGTGTATTCTACTAATCGAAGAAACTTAAACCGTGTTCAAAATGATAAATTACTATTATCTCTACATACTTTTATTTTTATAACATTTCGCTTGTATCAAATTTTATTTATATCAAAATTAAGTATCTTACAATTTAAAATTTAAATATAACATTAATTATAATATATCCTAGAATATAGAACTATAGAACCTAGACTGACCAATAACTTCCGTTCATAATCTTTTTTCATATACAATTGTACCTATCATTGTATTCAAATTCAAAATACCAATAATTGACCTGCTCTATGACCCACATCCACTCCACTCCTACTGTACAGCAGATCGAGTTCCTAGTTATAATTTTTTAAATTTTTACTCAGCTCACACATGACGGATAAATAATATATTTATTATAATATGCTATAAAATCAATTGTGATAAATAACAATAATAACTATTAAGTAAAAACTATGTATCAATAATAAGTAATAAAATAAACTTTTAGAACACCTAACTAGACCAGCCTTTCAAAGATCACTTCTAGGTTCCAAAGAACTTAAGTGCTTTTTTTTCAACATTTTCAAGAAAATTACTTTAAAATATTTTACTATAATTTAGTAGTGGCTAGTAGGGGGAAAAAATGTTTGTGTTATAGAATAAAAAATATTTGTATATTAAAATTAAATACTAATGTATATATAGTATAGTCCAGGTTTTCTTAAACTGTGTTTCGCGGAACCCTGATCTATCATTGCAAGAAATTGAAATAAATATCATTAGTAGATTTAAAGTAATTTAAGTATATTATATTATCATATTTGTATGTTATTTAAAATATTCATAGAGTCAAATATAATATACACATTATTATTGTATGAAATGCTTATTCATTTTATTTTAACAAAAATAAATTTATTATCTATTATATAAAAAAAATAAAACAAAATATAATACTTCAAATGTCTTTAAATTAAGTACTCTTAATATGGTAGTATTAAGGATTATACTATTACTCACTAAAATGTTGAGTTATAATAATTTCAGTATAAAAGGTTTGATAAAAGTATTCCTTGTGTTATATGGGATTCGTGATTGTACAATAGGTAGTCTACACTCTGGATAATTCTTATCTCTATATGATGTTGAATGAGCAACCGCATAGGTGGACATCGTGGAGGGGGCTTAAATATTTTAATTGCTCCCCAAAATAAATCTTTATTTAAAATGTTATTCTTTGTTTTTATAATTATCATTTTACATTGGATTATTATAGCCCCCCTAAAAACTCAACCAAATGTTCAATTATGGGCAACCGGCTTGTACTCAGCTCGTTGACTGTTTAGAAGATGTTGGATGGGTAAACGGCTCGTGTTAGACTCGTTGTCGTGTAGTTGAGTGGTCAGGCGGGCGGCTCGTTAACTGTTGAGGTGTTAATAGTTCAATTGGGATAATAGTAAACGCTTCGAGAAACTACGCCGTCTTAACAATAGTTCTCTATTTATCAAATCAATCGAGAGGTTCCCAACCCGTGGTATGCGGAAGGCTCGTAGGTGGTACGCGAAGAAATTTTTTTATTTCTATTTGACTTCAATATTGTTTAATTTAGTTTAGATTTTTTGATATTAGCTAGTATTATAAAATTATTATTTTATGAAAATAATATTTAATGTCGATGACACGGGGTTTCTAATCGTAGCAACAACAACAAAATAAATATCACATTAATTTTATTTATTTTATTTATTTTATTTAATTATTATTTTTTTTTTATTAATTGGAAAATTGTAATTTAAAATTTAAATATTTAGATTTAACTAAAAATTAAGATTTTTACTTTTATTAATATCAAGTAATAAAAATGTAAAGAAATGAATGAATAATAAAAATATACGCTAAAAAAATTTGACTCTTAATTTAGTTTTAGAATTGAGGTGGTACGCGTATTGATTATAAAATGGTCTGGTGGTACTCGATGATAAAAAGGCTGGGAACCCCTGAATCAATCTATCGTTTATGTGTATATGATTGATATTACGTAACACGTGTTTGAGGATCGACAACAGTATGGTGTCCTATGAATACCCCGATTGTCAGTGGCGAAAGCAAGGCGATTATACCGGTATGATAACGGAATGAAAATTATTGTGTATCGATATTGGAGAATAATTTTGACCAATGATCAATGTCTACAAAACTGGTATTCTATCTGGGTAAAAACACTAATGATTTAATTAGAAATAGTAATGAAAAGTGTATTTATACTATATTCTATTTAGTATTACCAGATCGATCATTTGTTCCACCCTTACAATTGCTATGGGTAATTAAAATATATTTGTAATTCTTGTCTAATTTGTTATTAGGCTACGTTTATGTTATGTTACAATTTTATATTTAATTTCATAGAAATACGTGTATTTTATAATAATTTATAATTCTTATCACGTGTCACCCGAACACTAAATAACCAATTTATAATACATGGCGGCACTTTTAGATCAATTTATCGCCAATAATACATCGCCGTAAAATACACCGCGAACCACAGTCAGATGAAATAACTAATATTTTTATCTAAATAATTTCACCAATTTATAATTCTAATTTATACTCTTAAATTATAAAAATTCTTTTAAATAATTGTTTTGATCAAGTGAGTTATTTTTAAATAAATGTTAACTATAATACTTTTTCCTTCTAGGTAAAATATTTTTATTGTTATATTATATACGTGAAAATAAATATAAAGTATGAATAGGAAATACGTAATGCACCACGTGCCGTGTCAGATGTACTGTCAAAGTTTTCGTCTTTATAAGTACATTGTACAATACTACAATATTGCAGCCAACCGAGCGGATTACTATCGTACATTTTTCGATATTATTTGTAATCGTAATCGCGTTTGTCGATAGAAATATCTATAAAATAATAATAATTATAAAAAATAATCAATATTATCATTAACGAGTATTTCTGATTTCATATTTTGATACGATACTGTACAATAATAAAACAATATAATCACAAAATTACAAAAAAAAAACAATAGTTTGATGCTTGTGGCTGAAAATTATGAGCTATCTTATATAAGTTTAAAATTCTAAAATAAGTCTGGTTTCATATTCATTGCATATTAAAATAATTCTTTTTACATAGTTCTTATACTTTCGTTTCACTACGATTTTATTTCCAACCTTTCTTTTATTTATTAATTTATTCTAAATCCAATTCAACGTAGGTCGTTAACTCTTATATCTATACCAGAGTTTCCCAATCTATGGGTCATGGAAAATGTTTAATGGGTCACTGTTTGTGATCATAAGAAATATACATAAATAATAACTATATGATTTTATTTCGAGAATGTGAAATTTGTTCTCTAGTATTGTCCGTAAAAACGCTAATGACTGTGTACAGTAGTATATCTTTGTGATAATCTTTTGTCGATTAACCATCAGTATTTATTAAAATTCAATTATATAATTACCTATAAAAAAATTATTAAAAATATGTTACTTTATCATAAGAAACTTGATTTTTTTTTTGTAGAAAGGGTGAGTCAGCTACCCGAATAACAGTAATTTGGTGGATTACCAATTTATCATAGTAAAAACGTTGAGAAATACTGATATATACGCTAAAATTATAATAGTAAATATTTTACCGCGATGTGTTTTACGGCGATGAATTCAAACACCGCGATGTATTATTGGCAATGAATTGTTCACGATGTATTTTCCGCAATGAATTGACTATATCGGTCACCTTAATACATACTTATAACTTTATAATTGTTGTGCACTAACTGATTAGTATGACTATAAAATTATAATTCCCGCAAAATGATTGAAAAGAAAAATGTTTGAAAAAACTCAAATTTAAATTAATTTCATTTAGAATATAAATTTTAATTTGAAAAATAAATGCATTTACCTATTGATGTCTAATTGATGTATTATAAGCTATCTAAAAGAAATAGATGTTTATGCTTTTTGGTTTTGAATGATTCAGGATAACCCATCATGAATCAGCATATTCTCGTATATTTAAAATAGAATATGAAATATTTTTAGACGTACACACCATTTTGGAACATAACAGTGATGACAATAATCTTTTACGAAAGAGCTATTTACATATCCCTGCGATTTGGACTACAATATTATGTTCACTCTTGTGTTCTAATACTATAAACGAGCCATTATAAAAACAATGAATTAGTCATAAGTAACTGATTTTTGAGTAAGTTTTCAAACTGTAGAATTACCAGTTAGTGTAGGTAGCGGTCAGAGATTAATATTCGTATATTCATAATATTTGAGATATTCATATTTTATATTAATGTATTAATAATTTATTGAATAATCAATGTGGCTCTTTTTTAACAATACCAACTTTTTGCGTATGATATTTTTCAAACACTTTACGTCTCGACCATCAAAAATATAATCTTTATGTAATTAGTAAGCCGAATGATATTAGCTTTAATTATGAATAACTAATTCAATATAACCTTTATAATTATATAATCATTGTATTCAATTCAAATCATAGTTCAAATAATCACTTTTCTAATGTAAAATGTATGAATAATGTAAAAAATATAAACGGCTGTTGACGATATTTATAGGGTCAATTATAAAAGAAAACCCCAGAGAATAATGACTAAAAAATCTATATTCAGTAAGTCGTTGGAGATCACTGTATAACGTACATAATCAACCATATAGGTTTAGAAAAAAAAAACCAAACGCTGTCACAATAATCAAGATGAACGTAATATCAAATGATTGGTTTCAAGTGACAGGATCCGAATGTATTGCTTATGCTGCGATTTCATTAGTTGTTGTGCTGTGGTGCCGCTATAAATGGAATAACAAGGAATTCGACAGATTGGCAGCCAAGCTCACAGGACCTCCGTCGTACCCGTTCATAGGCACTGGGCTCCAGTTCCTTGGAACGAGCCAACGTAAGATATATACGATTAAAAATACTAGACTATAATATGATAACCAAAATACATTTAAATAACATTATAATAAGATAACTAAAATACATTTAAATAACATTATAATAATGAAACACAATATATAGTTTGTAATAAATACGATGAATTATTTGGCTTTTCAGAAGTAATAGAAAATTTCTTAAAAATTGGTGATAAATACGGACCCGAACCGTTCAAAATCTGGATGGGGACTTCATTTGCCATTGCAATATATAAACCCGAAGATTTACAAGTAATAATATTTTCTTAAATACTAAAAACAACCGGACGAAGACCCGTTCTGCTGTAGAGTAGGATGTGGGCGGACCTCGTTCATAGGATAGGTCATTATATTCGATGTATTAAATCTGAATGCAATGCTAGGTAATTATTTTATACGAAAAACGATTCAGAACAAAAATGAATTGTTAGTCTAAAATAAGTATACATTAAAATTGTTGTATGTCAGTATTGCTCTTCGAACGAATATAAAAAATAATTACACCTATGTATTTCTACAATATTAGAATGGCAGTAAGAAAATCTTCTGTGTAATCTTTTATTAAATTTTCAAGCATTTTGTAGCATTCAGATGCCTATAAAAAGCTTTAAAAATATTATAAGATAAAAACAATCTAAATTACTGGTAAAAGTTTTAAGTTTCTATGATTATTACTTATTGAATAAAAACAAATATCTAAAATCGTTTGAGGATAAATCATTGTTTTATGTCATTTTGTAAAAATGTAAATATTAGATGTTCATAAAGTTGTTTTCTGAAAGTCCATTAAAACCTTCTTTATTGTGATTAAAAGAAAAATGTATGAATAACCTCGTGTAAAAATGTTGAACCTTATGACGTATACACTAAACATATCAAAACCTTATACATTTTTAACTACAAAAATACTTGGAAGTTATCGCGGTTTTGGCATATTTCGTAAAAATTTAATATTTAGGGACTTGATGTTGAAAATCAGTTTTCGATTTTTTTAATTTCAAAAAGTAAAACATACATGAAATTTTGTGTTAAATTTTTAAGATTTTTTGGGCGGCTACATTCTTTTTATTGATACTTTTTTTAAAAAAAAAAAAACTTAAAGAAATAAAATTTTCAACTGTTTTTAAATTAGTCAATAAAAGTCAAAATCCTTCGAAAACTAAACCATGTATAGAAAATGATAATATATACGTTTAGTCAAAATTTCAAGTATTTGTGGTTTTTTTGTTTTTACGTCATTAAGAGCAAAATACAAAAATATACCTATTTTGTCAAAAATTGGTTTCCTTGCAGAAAACATGCTATTGAAAGAAATTAAAGCAATTATAAGGCTCTAAATGTGAATGATAACACACACATCATTGTGTAAAATCAATACATTCATCCTTCCATTCAGAATCTAAAAGACTAATTATTATTTTTAGGTTTTTAATTAAAATTGGATACATACCAATTATAAATTCTTCATGAAATGATGTTAAGCTTTTTATTTAGTAATCAAGTGATTATTTTAACATTTATTCACTATAAAGTATCTATTTACCGTCCTTTATGATCTTTGGTAGAAAAAATTTGAAATAATCAAAAAACATACTTTATCGGCATTTATATACCTAGGTACAACCAAATAATGATTCATTTGTTTCAGATTGTGTTAAATAATTCCAATGCTCTGGAAAAAGGAAATATGTATAAATTGTCTGAAGACTTAGTCGGCGAAGGTTTATTCACAGCTCCAGGTTAGTGCTCAGAATATACCTTGGATAACTTTAACCGCTAAATTTTAGCGAAAAATATACGGCAAAACTCATCGATAATTTAAGGAAAAAAAAAATAGAGATACACAAATTGTTGACAAACACATTTGAACGGAGTAGTAGAGAGGAACATAGGAAAAATATATTTCATTTCGTTGAAAAGATTGAATGTTATTATAGATATATTATTGTACAATTTATTTATGCATAATCTATAAATATCATACATCATAATATTTGAATAATTAGTATGTGAAAAAGAAATACATAGGTAAAAAATGTGGTCAATTAATATGGATAAGGATTAATAGGATTTAAAATAAATTATTCATTAGAAACATATTTGTTTACGAATGCAGTTGATAAGTGGCGAGCTCATCGACGTATGATTAATCCTGTGTTTAATGTCAACCTCATAAAACAGTTTTTCCCTGTTTTTAACGAGAAAAACGGGATTCTTATGGAAAATTTAAGAAAGGAAGTGGGTGAAACACGACCGTTCGATCTCTGGGACTACGTTGCACCGTCTATTCTTGATACAATTTGCGGTAAGTATTTAGCTTATGATTAAATTTTGTTTTGCTCAAAATTGTTGATTATATGCATCATTGTACGTGTATGTAGAAACTATGATGGGTTACAATCTAAACAGTCTGTCAAATAATAAGTCCGATTTTTTCTCCGCCATAAAAAAGTACAAAAACCATAATTTAAAGTAAATATATGGATATAATTAATTCATCCTGGTCTTTTTAGAATATCAGAATTAGGTTCAATGAGGGTTTACAAATCCTGGCTTTATCCAGATATCATATTTTCAATTTATAGGAAACTTACAGGTTTGGATAAAATCTACAAAATTGCACATAAATTCCCAGAACAGGTAAGTTCTTATATGTGATCCAAAGGAAGGCATAATATTATATGATCAGTAATGTAATACTTAATAAAATACAATTTCAAATTTCAATATTCAGGTGATTAAGGAAATGAAAGAATCATACACTAGGAAGAAAATGACAAATAATGCAGATGCATTCCATGATTCTATCAATATAGGCGCAAGTGAGTTATTAATTATATTCAGTCAATTTATTTAAATGTATGTCTGTTTTTGTTATAATTTTTTTTATCATAATCTAGAAAAACGTATGAAAGTATTTCTTGACACATTATTTGAATTGAAAGACGCAGGTGCAAATTTATCCGACAAAGACATTAAAGATGAAGTTATAACTATGATGATCGGTGTGAGTATTTAAAAATAGTAAAATTGATAACAACTTCTTAAATTACACCTAAAAATTTATTTACACAGGGTAGTGAAACCGTTTCTATTACAATATGTTTTTGTCTTTTATTATTAGCCATCTACCCAGATATCCAAGTAAGTAATAAGACTAATAAATCATAATTTATTTCAATGTATAAATGTATATCTAATATATATATATATTAGATAAATAAGATAATTAATTTCATAGTCAGTTACCATAACTTATGAACCTTACGACAATACAATATAAACGGTTACACATTGGACAAACAAATGATGAGTGCAGTGTATTAATGTAGATGGTAGTATTTGAATTACGTATTCGTGCATTAATTTTATAATCGTTTAAAAAAATGAGATATCTATACACCGTGTATAAGGATGCTTCGAAAAATACAATTATACTTTTATTCTATTCATATTTTTTCACTTTTATTTCCATAAATCATATTTTACTACATTAAAAATATATTAATCATCATTTTTTTTTCATCATCAAAATTTTTCAAATTTCAAATTATATTCAATTATTAAATAAAAATTTAAAATATCCATTTTTTAATAAAGATTTTTATAAAAAATATTGGTGCTTAAAACTATAATAAGTTTATCCGTTAACTTACCCCAAATTTGGATATCCTACATATTATATTGTATTTCACCATTAATTTAGATAAAACTTTATCCAATCTGAATAGAACGTACACTAATTTTAATTAATGAAACTCATATTTTCCTAAAGCTCAAGATATCATATTAACTAATGACCAAACTTAGATATTTAAGGACCATTATTTTTTTAAAAATACAGTTTAAATATTGGCTATTTTAATTTTTTTTTTTTGTTATAGTAAAATAAGTATTAAAATTTTCTAATTTAAGCTTCAAAAGTAAATAGAAATATTATTATACGATTTTGTTGTAATTTAATATTATAATATTTATTGAAAAAAAAATAAATAAAAATATAAGGATAGCACAAAAGTTATTGGATTAGTCACGAATCATCCTGAAACCCTATGTTTATCATACAATACAATTGGTTTTACAAAATTTCAAGATTCTTACTGGAAAAGTATATTGTATTGATTAATAGAAATTAATTTATTTTATACTGATTTCTTAGTCTTCAATTTCTTAGGACAAAGTTTACGATGAAATTTATGACGTTTTTGGCGATGGCAATGAAACAATTACAGTTGAAGATACATATAAACTTGTGTACCTAGAAAAAGTGATAAAAGAAACCCTAAGACTTTTTCCGCCCGGGCCAGTGTTCCTTAGACAACTGCAAGATGATGTTAAAATCGGTGAGTTCGAATTAAAATTGTAAAATTGTATAAAATCAAATTTAAAACCTAACAACAATTTATTGCAAATAGAATAAAATTCAATTAAAATAAATAACCTTTTAGTTTCGGGTAACCACGTGCTGCCAAAAGGTACAACGTGTATTGTATATCCGCTAGGCACACACCGTATTGCTGAGTTGTTTCCAGATCCGTTGTCATTCAATCCGGATAACTTCAACTCTGAAAACGTCATAAAACGCCATAAATACAGCTTTATACCATTTAGCGCTGGCCCAAGAGCTTGTATCGGTAATATACTAACATTACCAACAGAATATAATTGCATAACAGTAAACATTTATATCTTAACTCTAAATATTAATCTACAGGTTCCAAGTATGCTATGCTGTCTATGAAAGTCCTATTGCCTACATTCTTGCGAAAATTCAGTGTGCACACCGATATTAAATTTAGTGACATTAAATTAGAATTAGACATATTATTGAGAAGCGTCCATGGTTTTCCTGTAACTATCCGATCACGAGTTAGAAGGCCCACGTATAATCAAAATTAGAATATCCTAGCTTAGATCACTACTGATAGTCTACTATATTATCTACTTTATTGTATTTATTAATTTTGTATTGTACTTATTAATTCTTTATTGCTTGTTATTATATGATTAAAAAAAATTATAAAAAAACTAGCCTTTTTATGCGAAGCCACTTTTTAGCAGAATACATTTTTTTTTTATCTTGCTCCAACTCAAAAACGAAAAACCGCGAAAACTTGAAATATTTTTACTCAAAAACGTTAGAATAATTAATACGAAGTTTATTAGAAATTTTTTTATAAGCCCATAAAGTTCAAATTTTTATGAAATATGTCTAAATTGCGATAATTTTCAACTTATTTTGTAGTTGAATTCTTGCGTTAATTTTGTTATTGAATGTTCAATATTTTTTGTCCAAGTTGAACTATTTAAGCAATATTTTACGCAACATTATTTTTTTAAGCATAACTATTGAGATTAAGGTCACAATCACCATGACAAAATAAATTAAACAGTATTTTTCCATGATAATATGAATTATTCAAATATGGGTATTGGATATCTTATGAATTAAAAAGTTTATAGATTATATAATACACATGTTATTTATTATGTATTCCAGTATTTAGTATGTAATTATACACGTATACTGTTTGTTTAACTTTTTATCATTTTTCTGGCCTCTGCAAAGAATTCTAAAAAATTGCCTTCTTTAAGAAATTATTATATACAAAACCCCCTGCCGCCCCCCACCTCTAGAAAAAAATCCTGTGTGCACTACTGCTTGGTGGCACCCTCGTGTAGCTGCAACACCATGGGTGCGTTCGAATATGATAAGTTAGAGTTGAGTATGGTAAAGTAGAGTTTATTGTACATTATCAGCTGTACTATAAAGCAAATTACTCCGGGTAACCGAACGATAAACTGTTATCAATCTTCGTAAATAAGCATTATTATCAGTGGAGTTAAAATAACCTACCTATTTATTTATGGTCGTCGGTGTTAACCTGGAGTTAACAACTCTGCGTTACCGAACGGCAGTGTGAAGTTAACTCTGATAAGTCAAACGACGTTGGGTTAGTAGAGTTAACTATACGAGTTAGTTGAGTTTTCGAACGCACCCACGAAGGGTGTTCGTGCACTTATTTTCATATTGCAACGCGTTCGCCATACGCATAATATGACGACACGAACACTGCAGCATGTACTGCAGCCGTGGAGTGCAGTAATTAATTTGCGCACGTAAAAGTTTTTGAACCGAGCAGACCGAAGATAAGCCACCCTTGCCACCCCTAGGACATTAAGCCTAATAGATTTTAATCAGTGTAAGTACACCGAAAGTCAATTAAATAATCAGTTTTTCTTACACGCGCGTGTGACGTTAAAGGCATTTAGCGACGGGGTGGGCAATGTCATATCGCCAGTCCCCTGGAGTGTTTACACCATTATCGTTAGCGCATGAACACCCCCTATCACCATCCCCCCCCCTTAGGCAACCGAAATTCTCAAAGGTTCTACAGACCGACAATCGTTTATATTAATTACCGAGCTGGTTCCATTAAGGAAGAACGAGTTATTGCAGACCTCGGCGGCGTTTAAGTGTCGTACATTTCGCCGTGGTTAAACGACCAGTACTCCGAAAATCGATATTCCGTGAAAACCACAGGGTCCCATATCGAATTTCTTACGATTTTTTTCTTCCAACACTTTTACAAAGTTCAAATGTCTTAATGAAAACGAATGAAAAAAATATATTTATTGATAATCCCTATACGAATCTTTTTGTTCGTAGAGCTCCATGCCTCCGGACCTCCACCAAAGACTTTCGTGTCCAAATTTTTTCAATTGTTCCAGCTGGTTTTGAGTACATTTCGACATAACACTGCACGGTGTGTACATGCGGTGTAATGAAATACTGATTCAGTTTTAATACAATTCAACACAATAAGGTACATTACGTTTTCAGAGTAGTGGCTTAAAATAATAAATAAGCACCAAAAACGCAAACAATTGTGTCGGTACTGCAGCACACAACCGCACTGCAACGTCAATTGCTGGTTTTATAAATAATACA
Source organism: Chaitophorus viminalis (assembly GCA_025469195.1). NCBI lineage: Eukaryota > Metazoa > Arthropoda > Insecta > Hemiptera > Aphididae > Chaitophorus > Chaitophorus viminalis. The sequence continues at coordinate 164,552 of JAIPRK010000434.1, forward strand.
CAAAAGTTTTATCCTCATTGGAAAACTCGAATTTATTACACCACACTTACCTCGAGACAAAAATTGTTCCTTTTTTTTTTTTGTTTTAATTCGATATTATTTTATACGCGTTTATATACAATTATTTATTATTCCAACCGCAAAGTTATAAAATGGGTTTACCGTGAATAAAATATGAAGAATAAGAATAATTAACCGGGCAAAAGTACGATTGTTGAAATTTGTACGTTTTACAATCATTATATTATCGTCAAAACGCTTTGACATTTATCAAGGACTGATGTTAGGAAATGTCTCCAATCGAAAACGTTTTCACATAAATATCATAATAGCGTGTACCTAAATTATAAACCGTCATCATACGTGAACAATATAGAATTGGTTTTAATTTTAAATTCATAAAATTGTTATTTTAGGAGTCTATATACGTTGTAAGTGACTGCAATATTCAATCAGTAGGACATAATGGCATATTATAATTTACAGATATTCAAATAAAACATTGAAATATTATACGTGAATACAATAATAAACATCATAATATATGTGTTCCGAATTTAATGAAACAAACGGTCGATTTAAACTGTAGTATCCACATGATATAATTTAGTCGTACACTTAGTGATTCATTAATAGCAAAAATGTATACCTTTAATTTATGCCGTACCTACTATTTGTACTGTTGAAACGTATAAGGTTATCACAACTCACAAGTCTTGATGCTGTTCCATCATATGAATTTGCATTTTCATTTTGCAATTTTCAGTTTTAAAGTTTTAGTGTTGCATTTTCTACCAATATAATGTATATATTATATTAGAGCCCAATATGACAAGTTATACGTCCGTGATAAAAACGCACACTATACAAATAAATTCGGTAGTAAACAAATAGGTTACACATATTATATGTACGAGCAGCTGATCAATATTAATGAAAAATTAATGATTTAAATATTGAAAGAACGAATGTTAATACCATTATGATTAAAAATTAATGAATAATAATTGAATATCATCAAAATGCTATACTGTTTCATGCCCTCCACCCATCGTTGGTTATTTTTAACCGACATCCGCTCAGATACTTGTTTAAAATATTAAAATACAGCGGAATAGTATTCAGTTTTATTTCTCATTTATTAATTAAATAGCACAATGAATTTTTTTATCCTGAAAAATATGAAGAATACGAATAAGGATAGCTTTTCTTGATTTTATTGTCAGCTAAAACAATTAGTGTATATAAACTGGAGGTAATATTTAATAAACATGTGATCCATATTATAAATTATATTTGTCTTTAACGGCTTAGTAATCTGTTAAATGTCCTTATAATTGACGTCTCTAGAATTTCAGGTCTAATAAATAAAATTTTTACTTTTTTAGATCTTTGTTTGTTATAAATACCTCATAAGTGTGATTGTTAAAAGTTGTACAATCTTCACAACGTTTTTTTTTTATTTTAGTATTTAATCCGTAGATTGATCTACAAAAAATATTTTCTCCATGATTCTCTGTCTTATGCTTTGTCTTTGAGTTGTTTGTATCACAACGTTTATAAATGAATAAATATGTAACTTACGAATTGTATAATATCTACTACATTGATTATGTAATGTATTTTCTGTTAACATCATGACGCAATTGTTGGTAATTGTTTTCACTCTAGATCTTATACTTAATAGTTATATAATACAATTATACATTTAAAATAAACGCAATTTTCTTATTAAAAGTATTAATTAGCTTAATAAATTATACAAAAGTATAAATTACGACGGTAAAAATGTAAAACTATAATAGATTCTTTGCAGTTCGTATCACATTTAAATCTAATGATATAAAATGCCAAAAGCTTTCGGTATTAAGCTGTAAATCATTTAGATTATTAAAAACTGTGCTTTTATTTTATTATTATGGATGTATTATATATTATGATTTTAAATTCTACCTTAAATAAAAATTGTATAAATAGGTAAATATATACAGATGTGCCATGAAGTCATGAATATTTAAATTTACTTTTAGCGTTTAAGTAATGTAACTTATATAAATAATAAACAATAAAAATACTCAGCAACAGAAATTTTAAACATTTTAAATTTAGTATTTATTTTTGTTTCATATTCTTGCACATTTCAGAATGAGCTAGTAAGCGTTCAACATAAAATTCGTTAAAACTTTTGCTACCGTTTTTTTACATACTGAGAAAAATGTATTTTTGAGATTGTATAAATACATCAAATATAACACCATCGTTTTCTAATAGGTATGTGAAAACATGGTTAACCACTTTAAAGACACATTCTTCTTCTACAATAATTTCAACATGAATGTGTTCATTGTTAAAGTAGAAGTTTCTTCCACATGCATGGTTTTTTCTCTCTGTAGTTCACCGCGGTTGTAAAATGCAGATAAGACTTGAAAAAATGCATAGTTTTAATTTGGCGTTTCAAAATTTTATTTGAATAATATGACGTTATTCCACACTAAATGTAGATGGTTTTAGATTTAGGATTTTACTTCATGAATTTTATTCGTTTTAAAATTGAAATTAAAAATAAAGAACCTTTGTAGAATTTGTACGAAAATATTTGTATACAAAATATTGTAAAACTGTCTCTTTACAAGATTTATGTCCTAACAAAGGATTTTAATGAAAGATCACTTGTATTAAAGAAGTAATTTTTTTTTCGTATACTCATACCTGTATCTGTGGTACTCATTCGTGATGGCATGAATATTGTGTACGAATTCAGGAAAAAAAAATATATGAAAACCGATAAAACAATATTAATATAATAAATTGTACAATGCTAGGGATTTGTATTATATTATAGTTTTATCAGAAATTATTCAAATGGTTTTTAACGTTTGTTTCATAATGAATTTCGAAATAAAGTTAAGCATACCGATTTTAATGAGATGAACTTAAGTTTTTTGTAAAAAAAATTAATATTTTCTATTCAAATATTATTTTATTGTATTAGATACCTGATTGGTGATGGTTTCGATTAGGCAACTGAATTGCATGGCTTTAGTAATAATTTCTCGCAGTCACAATAAATATTAGGACAACTAATTTTATGATTGCGAATTCAACTAATTATAATATAATAGCACTATCTGTAAGTTTAAACCAGTGACAAATTCCATCAAGTAATAAATCCCCAATTGCTTAATGTTAATAATATACTATAGTATAGTTATATTTATATATATATGTGTACCTACTACCTACTAATAATATTATTTGATTACAAAACATTGGAAATTATCGAAAAAGATAAATCGTAATCAAATAGGTATAGATAAACCATAATAGTAGATTTTTCACTAGGTATTGAGAAATTTCCGATGCTATGCGTAAGTCTAAGCCATATTGCATCTTTATGATTTTAAATAATCTACAACAATTAAAACATATAAATGTGTGTATTTATAGTACATCGAATTAGCTGATACACATGTTATCCTGTAAAAATAATTATTTAATCGTTTTACATAGTAGATTTGTAGATTTTATATTATAATAGTATTCAGTGGTGAATTGAATTTAAATTTTAAATGACGCGGTTTCATATTTAACTTAATCAAGGCCGTACCCATGTTAAATTTATATTTCTAAGTTTTCTTATAATGCGAGAACTCCCCTCTCTTCAGGTACGGCCTTGAAACTAATGTCAAACCTCAAAAATCTGCGAGGCTGTCCTCCTTTCCTCGGTTTCCAAATTTACTGGCATTATGACACAAATATTATTCTACTTTCTACGACTCTTGCATTAGGTATTGTGCCATGCAATTACTATTTATTTATATTGCATAGGAGATAGGTGAAATGTGGTCGAAAGAGCCAAGAAGTCGAGCCACGGGCTTGAGCGCTTCGGCCCGCCACTGAATTGATACTCAAAGTATACTTATCGACCATATATGTTTCAAGATGTATATCGAATGACATTATTATGTTTACATACTATGTTGATTTAAGTTTATTGTAAGGATGCATGATTTCAGTATTTCATACTTTGATGACACAAGAATGTAAAGACGCCAAAGTTGTTTGTAGCGGTGTACGCGTACGTCTTTATCATTTTTGATGTTCACGAATAAACTGGAAGGGGAGTATAAGTCTATCAAAAGTTGGTCGAAAAGTTCGCGCGAGGATAAAATGGTCGTATAGAAATAAATTCTATTTATCGACACGGAGATAAAAGTTTTGGATTAACTTGGCCGAACTTCCCGTTGTCGTGCGAATGACTTGTCTTCTAATTCATAGGAACCCTATAGTGATTCAAAGACCATCAACGATAATTCACTTAAACGTATCGCAAGTTCAAGCGGAAAATATCATAGTTATCGTAAGAAGTATATGGGTGCACGTCTTATTCGGACCCTTTTTCCCCATAGTTAATTGTTAAACCGTTTTACGTATACAATATCTATTATGGCCCGATAATTGCAGAATAAGACTTTCTGTTATGATTGGAACAGACGTTGTTGAACTCTTCTCCAATGCTATATAAATTCTGTGCGGTTCATTATAATGATCAAACGACAATTTTCAAATGTTTAACGATTAATCTAGAAATCGATATGGTTTATTATGATAATTTCATTGTTCCAATACGCCCGTACGTTATTTGCGATAGTTCTGCACTTCTATATACTCGTTCCGTACACGTCAAATTATTATTTTACACGACATCCCCTTTAATACGTTCCCTATGATTCAAATTTTATTAACAATAATATTATCACCCATCACCACCACTAGGATTGGCATTACTTACTCATTATTAATTCATACGCAATTTTCTATGCGCCGCCGTGTATGTTTCGACGTGCTACGAAATGGTTTTGTAATGTTCCATAAAAACTTATGTGAAAGTTATAATATGTTACCTATCATTATACATATTTCGATGCGTTTTATTTTCATGGTATTTTAGTAAAATAAGATAACAGTTATTGAAGAAAAAGTAATAATACATAAAGCTTAATTGTACAGCAACATTATTATTGTGATGTTTAAATGTTTTCGTATATAAGGGAACAAACGTTTTCGTTTGTTGAATTATAAAGTTCAGATAAATAATACGCAAATTAAAATGAAATGTAATTTCTACTTCGAAGTACAACATATTACACATACCTACAACGCATGAATATAATTTTTATAGTGTTTTTTTTATTTTTATATACACACTAATATAATATAATGCATGAAGATCCTTTTTTTAGTTATTGGTGTTATTACTAAAATATGTCATACATAATAATTATTGTCATACTAACGTGTTATACTTTTTGTTGTATATTTAAATATATTTATGTAAATAAGTTATAAATAAAAATCGATGAAATAAAAATATAATAAATATTATGAGTAAATGGGTACGTAGTTTATTCGAAAAATCGAAAAATATTTTCTGTGAAAAATAGTTTTCAGTTGGCAATAATTAATTCATGCCATTGAAGTAAAAGTATTTATAATAGGTTGACAACTCACAAAAAATGTAATTTTGTATGTATAGTTTGATATTATTTTAATATTTTACTTATAAACTATTATAATAAATCAGAAATATTGATCAGACTATAAATCAATTTTGTATCTTCCTAAATATTTAACGAATTATTATAAGCACTACATTTAGTACGTCGAGTTTATTTTGTTTTTAATTTGTATTTATCATCTGAAGTTCTTTTAATGAATATCAAATAAATGGTGCAAAATTTATTAAAATTAAAAGATAAGTTATAAGCTTGCGCTCCGTTCCTTCATTAATTATTATTGTCATTACTCATTAGTCATTAGGTACTACAATCTACCTATGTGTTTTAAAATAACATTATTAGAGCAGACACTGAGACAGTCTCCATTTGATGCGCATATATAAGATTATGAAATAAAATTTGTCTAATTCATTAATCTCACTTCAAAAAGAAAATAATAACTTAAGTTTTTACTCTCCCTATACCGTTTTGCCATTCTCGTCAACGACGGAACCAATGACAACTTTTATGTTACGTCTATAATTAGCTCTATCGACGATCTCGACCGTCCACCACACGAAGATCCTGACGTGGTGCTTCAATAGCACCTCCTATCCACATCAAAGACATATCTAATTTCTCGCCATTCAATTCAGTCTTATCTAAGGTCGTGGGCCCAGATATTTTATCTCTAAGTCATCGCCGTCATATCTTATTGTGCAACCCGCTGGGGTCACCTTAATTATAAATTATAATTAAATCATTGAATACTTACAAGAAACTTCAGAACTTATAGTTTTCATATATATATATATCTCTATTTTCTATTCGCACATACAGAATTCTCATTTTAAAATCCTTCATTATTCCACTACTTATTAAATACCGAAATTATTACGGGCATTGAATTAGTTCAAAATCGCTTCCTCTCTATTGCAGCCTTTCTACTAAGAATTGAACACCCCCCTCATGGTTACACTTTTATTCACTCTACTCTTTAACCGTTAAACCGATATTAGTACTACCACTTTTACCTATCTCTGTTTACTTTATGTTCGTCCCCTTTTATTTACTTTATACTGTACGTGCCCTTAAGCAAATACCCTCCGGGGCGTATAATTATAAAATAAATAGACAAATAAATTCCAGCTCTGGCCGAATTAGGACACATCAGTCAACACACGTATTTAACGTTAAATCAAAAGAAAAACAATGCCGATTGCACTATTTTTTATGAATGTAAATCGATAAGATAATAACGTGAATTTACACGACATTACGTCGCTGTTTAATGCGACATTTGCTGCAGGTAATCGAAAAACAAAGAGATGACGGCCATCACATGTTACAATTATTGCCGAGCATACGGATGGACACACAACTATTGCAGCCACGAGTCTTACCGCGTGAAATGTTATGAAGATCGTCATAGAGATAAGTACACAGTAAACGATGACTGTCCAGCTAAATGCTGTCTCTGCGTCAATGACCACTCAAGAAACTTCAAAGGATACTCAAAATGTAAGTTCGTCTTTAAATGTCCCATCAGTCAACGTTCATATTGAATCCAAAATATAAAGCTACCAACAGCCAAAATACGCCCATGCAGTACATAATAATATCTCAAGTACTTTGTCGCATTTCATTTCAAATCTAAATACACTAATCAGTCCTTTAATTTTCCCTCTTTCCTTCATTTTAAACGCTCTTATCTCAAAAGACATAATTTCATTCAAACCTATTTCCGTACAACAATATACTACTTTATAGTTCATTATAATCTGATCCATTTCCACTACCTATTACCCACCCATTACTCCCTCATCATTAATCTCATTATACATCAAATTATAATTTATACCTACGTAACTAATGCTCAATTACTTAAACATATTACCGCATATACCACAATATTAATATTTGTATCCGTGAACTCATACCTTTCGTTTTATTTTTTAAATATTAAAATGTAATTAAAGAATTACCTACATTTTAGCAATATATTTATTACCATTTATTTGTAATTTTATTTATCACTGTACATTTATTCCATAAGTTATTCTTATTAAATATAATAGGTCTTATACCACATTTAATTTTTTAAAAATAGCCTATAGTAGTTGAATTATAAATAAATAAATAAATAAACAAATATCAAGCTAATTATTGTATTGTAATTATTAAGCTAAAAACAGTTTTTACTGAAAGCTTTTGGTTAAAAAACTCCCTTCTAATATCTTTTGTACCTATATTTTAAGATATTTTGAATTCATTATCTGTTTTCACTCTAATAATTATATCCAAATGCGACGGTTATATTAATACTGTATAACAGTGGTTGAGTGGTCAACTTTTTAAAAAAAATGACTTTTATAAAACATTATAGTCAATAATACATTAATACAAGACAGAATAACGGTTATATTTTATGTAGAAAGATTGTAAAATTGTATTTATCTTTATATTCTTATTAATTATTGGTTGATTATTATTAAAATCTTAACCAAGTCAAGTTTTATTGACATTTATACAATTGTATTTGTCGTAATATAGTATTTACTTTCAGCATTTCGAATTAATTACTTCAAGTAATATAAATATAATACCGACTATATCGCACAGATTGCAATATTCTGCAGGCCCGTCGAATACCATTATACCGTATTCATCGGATGGTATAATATTATAATAATTATCTTTCACGTCTTTATCTTAAGAAATACAAACACCCTCGAGAGCGAATCTGTGCATTTATAAATTATAAATCAGATTCGCCGACTGTCACTGCAATAATCCGAGTAACAATACAATGTGTATATAAACACTTATTCATATTATATTTCTTCGTTGCGTTCGGTTTCGATATTTACCGCATGATTCTCCTGTCAATCATCAATTCCAAATAAACAACCAATTATTCCTAAGACGCTGTTATGAGGATAAATGAACTGGACATTTTATCGTCAGGATGGGAACTGTGTAGCTTTTCATTATGCCCTATTATTCCTTCGCTGAAAACCGTTTTGGAAGTAAATCGTGGACGATTATCGAGTAGATTACACGTAAATGACCGTGCCATTATATCGTCTTGGATCCCGTTTAATGTTTTTGGATAAATCTCACACCTCTTTATACTTATTTCTAACGGGGAAGAAAAAAAAACATATTTATGACCTCGGCCCTTTTTATTTCTCTTATTTTCGACGAATACTGCTTGTTTAAAGTGTGCGCACACAAAAGTAACAGTCAACACAAGCACACCAGCCAAATATATTCTATACATATACACGGATTGATTCGGATGATCCATATATTATACTGAACACAATAATGGCATAATATAATCATATTATGTAATAAGTAAAATTTACATATTATATAGGATTTATTCATTCTTAAACTTTGATTTATTCATAAACTGTAGAAATATTATTTTTGGTTTTGAATAATAGGAAAATCAATAAGTGAGCAAATGTAAAAAATTACCATTGCGAAAATATAGCTGCTTTATTTTAAATAAATACATAATTCAAACTAACAGCGAAACTAAAACAATTTGTTTTTTCTTTTATGCGTGGTTATGCGACGTAGTTTAAAACAATTTCATTTATTTCATTGGACGAATTATTATTTTTTTTTTTTTCATATTTCATTAATAATATAAATTGTATAGGAAATAAAAATCATTCAGCAGATATAAACATAATATATAAAACATAGTTTTATGTGTTGTACATAGTATAATGTAATTGATAAGCTATTTTTATTTCTCAACCTTAAAATTATTTAAAAATTACAGTAAATAATACCGACTTAACAATCGACCGTAAACATAATGGATGATTAATTGATATTTTTTTTTTTTTAGTAAACCTTGCAATTTTGCAATTTAGTCTTTTTAAATTTTAAAGTATTGATAGGGTTATTTTAGGTTTTTCTTTTCGGTTTTTTTTAGAAAACCCTTTTCGGTTTTTTTATTTTAGCTAATCGTAAAATATAATCACGCGCAGATGATAAAATATTTTTTCCGAGTAAAATTTATAATTCAGAGAAACATATTATCTCTTAAAAACTGTACGATTCAATCAATAACAAAAGAAAAATATAGGTTAATATCGAGAATCGGGTCGGTTTGGTTGAATTTGGTCGGATATCGGAAAAAATACTTTACAACCTATACTGTTTATATTTCAGAGAATTCACTTGACAGGGTCGTCAGTGGTTCGATATTAGCTCAAAATTATGGCAGAGAATACAATGTAAAACGTTTCAGTAAATCGCTTGGTCTTACTGGCTGATTTGCGTTTAAGCTCACTTGTGCGCACACACAGCGACCGGACATTAATAAATTTCGGATGTGTTTTGACGGCATTTGATGGACGATTGATCGGCGAGGCAACCCTTCGTAATGCATTTCTTTCGACCACTATATTATTATACTTATTATTTGTAAAGCTATAACAGAATCCGAACAACATAAATAACATATTATTATTTTGTACCACCAGATGTATGTAATCATTTTCCAGTAATGCGCTGTATAAATTTATTGAAAAATTAACTCTGCGACTCTTATATTGTACTGGGGCCCATTGCAGGTAATTTCAAAGACAATTTCACTGACATGAGAACAGCATTATAATATTGTACCTGACGACGAGAACGGACAAATGGGTATTCATTTTTGCACGCTTGAGATCATATAATACACGAAGTAAAATTTAATCTTAAAAAAGTAACTTGTTTTGTATTTTATAGATGATTTATTTTTTACATGATATTTATATACCACATGACTCTCTCCAACTCACTACGATTGATTTAATTACGTTTTTTTTTTTTCTGGATGAGTGTGTTACCATTTTAGTTATTTATTAGATTTTATCCGTACGATATCTTGACTTTACACTTGACATAACAATACAAAGTTTACAGTATTTGAAATATCAACCGACAAACGATTTATTACATGAATAGTACTAGAAATTGGCAAACCATGCAAACCGCTTTTTATATAAAAACCAAACAGTGCTTTGGACAATTTTTTTAAATGCAATTATATTAATCATTTCTTTGGATTCCCAATGCTCGGCTCTTATTTGATACACTAACTCGGAACTCTCTTGTAATTTTTTTAAAATATATTCAAATATTACACCTAAAAAGCATTTTTTATCTGAACCCATAGTGTACCTACAGAAAAATTAAACACTTATGCGGGTTATAAGCTATATAAGTATACTATTTACGGTCTGTGTTGACATTATTTGTTTTTAGCTCGTATAATCAGAGTGATAGTATAATAGTTCTAATGGCTATCCAATACCTATCCAATATGCAAAAAAAAAAAAATATCGGAAGTACAATGCACTATTTTTTAGTAACTATATCGAAACCGATGTATAATATAATATAAGGACCAATCGGCTTAGATTTTCCTTTTTGATGTGATGTTTTACACAGAAAAACTTGAAAAACTTCAAATAGAGTGCACTCCACTATGGTGCCGTTTTTTTTTCCACAAAAATCTTTTGGTATTGTGTAGGGGTGCATATTGACACAACGGCAAACGAAGTAATACGAACGAATAAATGGATTTTTATTCGTTTACAGTGCTTCTTTTAAACCTTATAGAGCTCCATTGTAAACATCATTCAATTGATTTAGCCATTTAGGGCTAAAACTGCAGGCAACTCCTTATTCATGGTTTAGAAAACTTTCAGACCTTCTTTTTTATTTTATTTTTTTTTTTTTTTGAACCATTAATTTTATACTTGATAAAATATAATGGGATGAATAAGATTTTATTTTATTATTATTATTATTATTATTATTATTATTATTATTATATATATAATAAATAAATTTGTAAACTGCTTACACAAGTATAAATCTAATATTATAAAATATTTTAATATACTCTGCCCTGAATGAAAACACAAAATATTTGGGTGGAAATACTATAACAGTTAATGATTAATATGAAACCATTTGTACGAGTAACAATTTAGATATCCACATAATTTATTGTTTTTTACAATAAATCTAAATGGATTCTGAAACTAATATTTGATAAAACTATTACTCTGTATCGATGATTCATTAAATATTTACAAAACAGCAAAGACCTATTTTGTTTGATTATTCAGCGTATTTTTATTATAATTGTTATTGAAAACCAAATAAAATATAAAATATTCAAGAACTATTAATACAATTTATGCTTAAATGATTATGAATTGAAAAACAATTTAAAATATTTAATAGCAATAACAGCTTAGATTATGTAAGAACGTAAAATGTATTCAACTCGATTTTTATAAGAAAAGTATTACTATGCGCACAAATTCCAACTTGTCTTGATGTAACATAAACATAATTTGTATACAATTATTCATAATAATAATCAAAAATATTTATATATTTTGATAAAAAAACATTAGGTATTTTAATTTATATACATGTATATAATTATATAGTACTTATAGGCTAAGATAAATATTGCTGTTTGATTTCATATTTCAAATATTTTAAATGTAAAACATTCAAATAAAACGAAAACGTAGGTTGGGATAAAAATTTATTTCACTTATTTACACTTGCGTCCATTGTTGAAAGGTTTCTTAAAGACACCGCGATGAATCTTGATTTATGAATTCGAACATTTATTATTTTTTCTTCGGAATAATATTTATCTTGTTTTTTGTAATTTCCATAAATCAGCTCGAACGTGTTATTACTGCACAAAATGTATATTTTTCTATATAGAAGAATTCATATTATAATATAATAGTAATTGCGATTTTGCAATATAATATCGTGTTATTTATCCCGTGTAAACATTAGATCCACTAAATTTGTATCAAATAAAATAAATAATCCATGTGAATGTGAATATACTGTGGATAAATCGAAATGATATATAAATCGCTTTAAATCTACAAAAATTAAAAATACCTTCTTTGGCAATGTCATGACGCATTGACGCCATTCTTTATATTAAAAGTTACTCACGATGCATAAATTTGGTTTCAACAACGAAGATGGTTATCGTCAAATATATTGGCAATATTCTTTAATAGCTTAACAAAAATCCACCATTTTTGTCTTCGTATCCTGTTCGGTACATTATTATAAAATGCTTAACGTTACTTCGTCTGAGGTATTTCTGAAATCATTTCTTTTTCTCATCTGACTACATTTTTTTAATTCGAAATCGTTTTGAAAAACCTATATAAACTGTAAATATTATACGCACTAGCTAGCTGTTACTCGTATTATGCACGCAATAATATCAAAAACAAAACATTTACGACGACGCTATAACATTATATTGTTATGCCACAACAACTTTCGACTTTTGCCGCGGATTTACAAGACTCCCACAAGTTAAACTGTAAAAACAAGCAACGAGCAACGTGTAAAATATTCCTTTTTTGAAATTACTGTTTTACTGCGCAAATATTTTTATTACGCCACGTTTGCCATTATTTATGCCCATATTATTTCAATCGAGGTTTACGTTAAACAACAGCGCATTGAGTTATTAGTTACTATAGTTACTGGTGCAGTACACACGCGTTGGTATACAGAGAAATATACAGAATTTATTGTTTCTATGATGTGGAAATCTACCCGGAACCAAAAACAAAAAATATACATATATTTTTATGATACATAAATGAGTAAAACAATGTAAGCAGTTTTTCAATAACAACTCGTTGTATCCGTTTCAATAATAATTTATGTGTCTACAGTGTAGGTCAAATTGGATCACGCGTAGCTTATATATTATTCAAACGTGGTTGGAAAAATTCATTTAAATTATAATGTTTCTTATCGCGTATCCCCTCTACATAGTGGTGCACCCAGAGGGGGGCTTTGGGGCTGAAGCCCCCCAAATATATATTTTTCACTAAATTATACATTAGGTATTATAGCATATTTTCACAAATATAGTACAACAAAAATGATTGATTAAACATATTATATAACATATAATAATAATAGTAAAAAAATTACCATTAATAATTAGTGGTCATTATTTACTTGTGTGTAAAGAAAATAGAAAAATTTTAAGTTCCCCCCCAAACAAAAATCCTGGGTGTGCACCTGCCTCTACACCATGACATGGTACATCATATTATGAATTATTATATCATAGCCTGGATCGACCAGTAAATTAGCCAAATCCATTCAATATTTTTTTTTATTGTTCGGTATTTTTGTATATTTATTTATATAAACGCCCTATGAGGGATCAAATAATTGAAACTTAAATAAAAATCAATACATAATACGACATTATGTATATGATATAAAACAATAATTAATAGATTAAATTCGGTAGGATAACAAAATTAAATATAAAAGGACTTAGATACTAAAGAATATGTGTAAGATAATTTATAAATTACATTAAATATCTAAAAAACAAAGATTTGATGGGAATAAATTTTTTATATTAAACAAATCAAAATGCTATTAACTTAATACATTATCTGGCTATGCGGTCCATTGGATTATTATAACTATAGGGTGTCTGATGAAAAAGAATATCAAACGTGGGACCGTGACGTGATTGATATTGAGGATTATAAACGTTAAATGACTGTAATAATTCAGGACAAGATATCAAACCATTCTCTAATAATTTAGACAAAAAACAAATATCATTGTACCCACACCAATTTGCAAAAGAATCTAAATCTAGAGTAGCCTGAATTGAAGAAAGAGATATACATAACAGTATTATTATATTAATATGTTATTATGTATTGATCAGTCCTCTCTGTATACTATTTTATATTCTATATGACCAGTCTAAATCGTTATACGATCGCGTAATACTGACCGCACGGTTTTACGCGATGCGGGAAATCAGTCAAGACGTCATTAATTATGTTCAATAATAAAACACATAATGATATTATTAAAACGTTGACTAGAGTACTAGACGCTTACTAGTCTCCTATAAACCTATACATATTATTTTACTTTAATTATATAAAACCAATTATTCAATTTTCGATTACGTACGATGACATTTTCGTATTAACTTGTACCTCAACATGAATATTATTATAATACTTATTGTAATTTTATAGAGATGAAAAATTCAAAAGTTATTTTTCCCCAATCGGTTATAATAACGAGAAATGAAAATAAATATTTTGCTTAAAATTTTTAACGTGGCATCCTTCTGCTAAACAACTAATAGCTATTATAGAAAATAAAATAAAAAAGAAAAGAAATAACTGTGTGTGTGTTACCAGTACGCGCGCGGGAAGTTTAATTCTTTTGAACGGTACACGTGAGTAAGTGAAAAAGAAAGAAAGGCATGGATAGACTGGGGTAATGAGGATAATAAAGAAAGAAAAGCAACAATGTAAATTATATTTTTTATATATTTTTTTTTTTATGCTAATGATTGATTATCATTTTGCTCAATCGGTATAGTAGTTATGATTGGCATATGATGACTGAAATACGAAACGTACATTTGCGACTGAACATTATCCATATATCGCGTAAAAATTGCAATGGTTGTTGTGCCTGAGTAAGTAGTCGAAAATTCGGGACCAATAATATAATTTATAATACGTTATAATACGTTGTTTGTTTTTGGATAGCCAAATAAATGTTATAGATGTTTCAAAAAAAAACTTATAAAAATCGAAAATTTAAATTGTCTATAAATAAGTCAAAATATGTCAAAATGCTTTGAAAACTTAACCATGTTTAGAAAAAGCCAATATAAAGATTTGGTGAAAATTTCAAGTGTTTGCAGTTTTTCGTTTTTGAGTTAGAGTATTTTAAAAAAATGTGTTTTGTCAAAATGTGGTTTTGCGTAAAATTTCCCGTTTTTTAATAATTTTTTATCGTTTTTTTCGATGCTTTGAAAAAGTATTGAAAAGTTGCATTTTCGACATACCCAAGTACCATTTACATTCACTTTCCTTTCAGAAAAGTTGCTGCTTAAGAAAATCGAAGCATTTTTACTACCAAAAATCGTGTCCTCAGGCACAAAAAAAAAAAAAAAATATTATTATCATCGTCGTCGTCGAAACCGCATCGACTGTCACCTACCAACATTATATTTATAATACGTAATATTATTATTATGTCATATTATGTACATGACGTACTGATACAACTACTGACACAACCCATAGCCGTTTACAAAATACAGTTACGACAATCCGCGGTTGTGCGCAACGACATGTCCGTGTTCGCGTTCGCTTTTTTTTTCCTCACTACCCTGTGTAAAGAAGTATAACTTCAAAAAGAATATCTACCAAGATATTTCCATCTCACCGTATTATGCGTATCAGTGGTGGATTTACGGGGGGGGAGGTGGGGTCTGGACTCCTCCTAGACACCGATTTTATCTTATATATATATATTATATATATTTTGTTTTATTTCAATTTTATCATAATCCATGTGTTCCTCAATAATTATGATAATTCATCTAATGAAGCATCGGATTGATAAACCTTATCATGTCATCACATCGCGCACCACCCTGTTCAGTAGGTGTGCTATTGGATTCATCGAGGAGTAATCAGATTGTTTACCTGATTTTTAGAATTTTCGAGGAACATCGAAAAACATCAGATGATCAATCTGATTTAAGTGTATTGAGGAACACACGAAATGACAATGATCGATGGACGATGGCTGTATGTTATACGGATTGTATTCCATGTTATGTTTCCATGATTACAAATGAGTATTTGATATGTAATGTACTGGTGTGCATTAGAAATACATATGATTTTTCAGGACCCCCCCCCCTCCAATAAAATGTTTAAATTCCACCACTGATGCGTATTATATAAATATATACTTAGGTAATCTATATCAAAAAACATATTGAATTTGACTACAATTCCGAACTATGGTGGTGCTGTTATCGGACGGATCTTACGCGTTCGCAATATAAACGAACGGTACATCATATACTACATATACGCCGTATGCTCTCAACTTTATTTTGAAAATTTACGTGTATACTGCGTTTACATTCAAGCGGTTAAATATAATATTAATAAAGAAATATCAATTATAATTTTAGATTCTGAACGGAGTGATGGAATCTATTGGTTTTACAATGATGTGTGATTTTTTTTTTTTTTGTGTCTGAGGACACGATTTTTGGTAGTAAAAATGCTTCGATTTTCTTAAATAGCAACTTTTCTGATAGAAAAGTGAATGTAGATGGTACTTAGGTCAGTCAAAAATCCAACTTTTTCAATACTTTTTAAAAAATCGAAAAAAACGGGAAATTTCACGCAAAATCACGTTTTTACAAACTACATTTTTTTTAAATGCTCTAACTCAAAAACGAAAAACCGCAACAACTTGAAATTTTCACCGAATCTTTATATTGGTGTTTTATATACATGGTTAAGTTTTCAAAGTATTACAACATATTTTGACTTATTTATAGACAATTTAAATTTTCGATTTTTGTAAATTTTTTTTTTTTTTAAACACCTATAAAATTTAATTGGCTGGCCGAAAACTCTAGAAAATTTAATACAAGGTTTATAATAAGCTTAACTTATCTTCACTAGAAAATATCGGTGATTGTTTTACTCAAATTTTTTATATAAACTCATAAAGCTCAAACTTGTATAAAATATGTTAAAATCGCGATAATTTGCAAGTTATTTTGTAGTTGAAAATTCATAAAATGTTTCTGTTTATACTTAAGATTCAAAATTTTATCACTAGGTCATCCATAAGCTTACCTTCAAAAATATATAAAAAAAATTCTACCAGACTTAAGAGGAAAAATTTTATTACTGTTTTAAATTTAAATTTTTACGAAATTGCATTATAATTTAATTTAAATATAAATCACTATATTATTATATACACATTTTAGACAAACATATTAACTCCGTTCAGAATTGTTATTCGTATACAATTATATCTATCATTGCATTCAAATTTAACAAATCCATTGTAATAATGACTTATCCTATAAACGAGGTACACTCCACCCCCAACTGTACAGCAAAGCGAGGCCCATCCGTTTTGTTTAAATACATTTTGTATTGGGTATTCATTTTTTTACCTCAGTCCATTATTATTTAAACGTTTTTGTTAATATTAACACCCATATATTTACACATCTATTTTTACACACTCTACCATCTTCGTATTAATCATAAACATCGTCATACTGGGAGCCTTGTTGGTATGTATAGAAAAAAATAGACAAAATTGATCAGAACATCACTGATAATACGTAATAATGCTTGTTTGTTCCGCAAGTTGTAGTATAAACTACTATAAACTACTATTGTTTAGCTATAGCTAAACAATAATCGCATAATATTATAACAGTCGCACTACGGTTCTGTATTATAAAAGTGTTGCCCGTCTTTGTATGTATAGGTACCCATCGTATAAATTACATGAATATGTTGCACGGTGTACTGACGTAATTTCGCTAAAATTCAGGGGATACAAAATTAGTCAGGAAAGTACAAACCGTCTACAAATTTTCAAAATAAAATTCTATAGCTCCTCGATCAAAATTTTATACACAATTTAGAATCATCAAATAAAGATGATAATTTAATAAATAAATACGAATTAAGTACATATTATTATTTAAATAATTTGTCAACACTATGATTTATTACATTGAA
This sequence comes from Chaitophorus viminalis, assembly GCA_025469195.1. Lineage (NCBI taxonomy): Eukaryota > Metazoa > Arthropoda > Insecta > Hemiptera > Aphididae > Chaitophorus > Chaitophorus viminalis. The sequence continues at coordinate 182,718 of JAIPRK010000434.1, forward strand.
TATTAATACATACTGATTAACACATTAAATTAACCTTCTACCGTGTACAGTTGCTGCTGCATTGAATTCGTCAATAACCACATCTGAAGTTCTTAATGTGATATAATATAATCCGATGTCTTCCATTCAAGTTATTCATTATAAATATAAAAAATTTAAGTGGTGCAAAATGATACCCCTTCTAAAATTCCAAGGGTCTCAAGTGCACCCTTTTCGCCCCAAGATATTAGACCTGTACCATGGTGTGTATATACCTGCCATGACGTGCTGCAATCGTACATGTATTTTCGACCAGCGCTCTCGGACACCGGAGGCAGTAAATGCGAAAAGTTGAACGCGCCGTGGTACAGTGCGACGATAATGGCGTGCGTGTACATTATTATTATATATTGTACGCGTATCGCGCACGCGGTCGGTCGGAAGAGGATTTCCGTTTTTCTACAAAAACTTTATGTTATGGCTTTGCCGCGCGTCGTCGTCGCGTTATTATGTGCCGCTCGCGAATAAAAACCTATGCCCGGCGGGTGTGTTTAATGAAAATTCCGGAAATGTATATATATATATATATAATACGATTTAATAACGGCTTCGCGAGCCAATCGGACCACATGTTTTGCGCACTCTCGGGTTCTCTTTCTCTCTCTCTCTCTCGGTATAATAATAATATTATATACTTATACGCAGTTACTGTTTTCCGAGTGTGTCCGGTCACCATCGGCGTCACCGGCCGCGCACTGCACGCATAAGAAGAACCGAGCGGGTCAGGAGTTTAATAAGAAGCTTAAGGGCGAATACCCCCACTCCTCCCTCCACAACCATCTGTTGACACCCCACTCTCGCAAAACTTCCCACCCACGTCCCTCCGTCGGTCTATTGTGCACACTACATATACGCGCGATGCACTTCTATATTCAACCCCCCCCACCATGATTCCCAACGATTTGCTTTGTCTCTCTGTCTACGCGCGGAGATGAACCGACAGTTTTGGAATTTCTATAGATATATTATATGCACTGCAATTATTTATAAAAGCAATATAGCCGATTTTCAGTTATTGTCTGAATGCACGCCTCATCCGCAGCGCAAAATATTCTATTCACCACTTAATAATCGAAATATCCCAAGTCCCTTGGTATTTAAAACGATCACTCGGTTTTAGTATTCCCCGCAGGAACGAATGCCAAAATTTATCCAAATGGTGCTTATATAAATATATATATATATATATATATATATATATATAATATGCGATAGCCATTGTTACGTTTTCCTCGAGTAAAAACTATACGCAAGCCAGAGGTGAACAACGATCGACATATATACGAAATACTCGAATGCATATAGTAAATAATAAAAAACAACAATCATAATCAATCATCATTTTTTGCACTTCAATTCCAACCAGAGCGTTATTATTTTGTATTTAAAAACTTTAATACATATTGTTTCGACCGTTATTTTTTTTATCTCTATATATAATAATATAATATGTTGTGTATACAAAATACAAGTATTTATTCAACTGAGTAGTAGGTACACGAATTTTTTTAAGTTTTATTTTATTAATTCTTGCTGAAATTCTATAAAATGAATTTTTAATTTAGTTTTAAAAATACTTATTATTATTATTTCAATATATAATGGTGGGTAACTGGTGATATTATTTTTAACACGAGAACCCGGTTTGAAACTCTATAACGATGTTCATTAAATTCAATTAAAATCCGTATCTTAACAAAGTATGAATAATAAAAATAAATATATAAATATAAATACTTACACTATATTATATTATTTTAATTACTGCCTGATAGTTAATTATCCTGTGTACTCGTAATTAAAATATAACATGTACACGTAATAATAATTTATTTTATTTTAATACGGGCCGCAGCCCAAAGTACAAACATAATATTATAATAATAATATACACTGTATAAGAGCTGAAAAATTATTTATTCAAAGATATAATGGTATTTAAATTTATTTGAATGTTGCAACTCACAATATGCGTTAAACATATTATACTCAGTTTAAAAAAAAAAGCTAATAAAATACTATAATCCTATGTTGGGGTAAACTACTGTGAATACCTACGCTTAACATTTGTGATAATTTTTATATTTCCTGAATGAAAATAGTTTTTCAATTTATAGAAAAAAAAAGAAAAATACCAATATTATAATTATATTCGAATTTCGCTCAGAATCGTTTTTTGTATTCGATATTTTATCACCACATTCAAATGTCAACAAATAATACGATCAACACCTGAAACCCTAGCGACATCCGATAAAATACTATCCCGCCCGATTCCTGTGTCATTTCACCAATATTTTTAATCTCATATTATTGATCCAAATTTTTGTAAAAAAAAATCAAGTTAATGAAGAGGTTTGAAATTTACCGGTATAATACTATTATAATAGTACATGGTTATGATATAATAACAGTTAATTTTCTTTTAGACCTAAAGATAAGACCTCTGAAGTATTATTGCAATTGCATGTGGAACTTACGATATTTAATGTAAACGCTAATATTTCTTCGTTACAAATTAGTAATTAATCCGACTAAATACTGTAAAAAATAATTATAAGTATTTGTCTGAAAAAAGTATAAAAAAAATTTTTTTTTGGATTAATCGCGTAAATACGACAAAGTAATTTGCCTAGTAAATTGCATAAAATGAAGAAGAGCGCTTATTATTAAACCTCGGTTTTTGTTCAGCACTGTTGGTGGTGTCAGAGTAAGCATTTTGTCTTGTATAATAGATATATATTTTCATACATAAATTATACAAAACATAAATAGTTATTAGTTTATATAACACGGATTTTATACTTTATAAGTATAAATTAACAATAGTGTTAAACCCATTTTAGTTTTTAAGCTCTTACAATGATAAAACCACTGCGGTGAAAAATACTAATACTATTTACTGCTTTTTAGAATCGAGATTTTATTTCTAAAGAATCCTATGAAATTTCGCAGTTCGTCTAATTTTGCATCGTGTTTTTATTTTTAATTTCAGTTCGCTCAACATTTTCTATTTGTTGTTTATTTTTCAATTGTAACATTATTATATGTTATACCTTTTGCGCATCTAAGATCTGACGTACTTAAAACTTTAATCAATTGTTTTTGATTTAAAAGTTATAGAAGCTATAGAAAACAACATAAAAGCAGCCCTCTTCAACTACCGGTCTCTAGGCCCCTATAATTCTAAATACGGCCCCGAGCATCAAGCATTGATTAATTATAGATAAGGGAGTTGTGTGTAATCTATATTATGTTTGTTTCCTGACTTTTAATACTTTAAACAAATGGATAATCGCAATAGTTTAAATGCGAAACTTGCATATAATATGTATATCTAGACATGTGAGCTAAATGTTGGAAATAATAGTGACATTAAGTAAGAAAAAAAATCGGAGTCTCAGTTCAACATTGTAACTGTGTAATCAAAAAAGTATCGCAAACAAAAAGTGCAAAAGTGAATTTAAAATGTTACGTCTCGATTTTTATTATTTGACAGTAGGTGTAGTGAATAAATACAAATAAAATGGTTCGAATATGGTATTTTAGATCGATTTCAAAAAAAAAAAAAATTATTTTTTTGTCCACGAATCATTTAAGTTGAAAAAAACATACTTACATGATGTGATCTTATGAGATTTTCAATGAAAGCTAAGTATATCAATGTTGAAAGAACAGCAACACTTTTCTTTGAACGAACTCAAAGGGAAAAAACTCGTCGTCGTGCACCAGTACATATAAATACCAGAACATATAAGGACGCTGAAGAATCAATATTTTCTCATAGTAGTATATCCATCGTTTCATAAACGTGTATATATATATTTCTTGTGCACGTAATATAAAGATTGGATCAAATTTGATTTTATTACACCAACAACATTGCGAAAACATTTTTTAAGACTCTGTTACACAATTCCGGGCTTGCAAAATCGAACTTTCTACTTCTCTTTCCGTGTATAGCAAACGAGACGTTTGTGCCCACGTGCAGGAGACGTTTATTTTATGTACCCATGACTTTATCGCATAAACAACACATCGAGTTGTTTCCAACCGCGCGATAGATACCCTTGCCCGGGCCCTCGCATTTTTATTATTGCCAATACGCCATCATCGCTGACGTAACGACATCTTCCCTATATCAATGGTAACTTTTTTAATTTTTCTTCCATTCCGAATTTATGTGATATTTTATGTTGCTCGCGTGCACACTGCACACGGAAAGAGGAACCTGACGAAAATTACACATATCACACTACGACACCCCTCCATGTCGTTATTGATTGTCAACCATTGGATTGGGCACAAACTATGCAGTTTGGGACCCCACTATAACGGTGTTCCGCGTGATAACACCATCCATTTCGATTGAATACTGACCGACGACTTATCGTTTTCCTATAAAAATACAAATCTTTACCCAGGAATGTTTACTGTTCATCGCGTTCGATCGACTACTTCGATACTATTCTTCGTCATGTCTGTATATTCCAACGAATTACTTTTAGTAAACTATTCATCAAAATCTTAATTCTTATTTAATCGCCCATACATCCTGCAATGGCTGCAACATGATTAAAGATGTTTTCCAAGTGTAATGAATACTGAATAGTATAATGTAATAGTTTAAAATGCTTTAAAGTTAAACGAATATAACACAACCATACATTGATAGTTTTAATGGTTACATTTTACAGCAGACTTAATAAACGTCTTAAACTTTTAAATCAAAAAACCGTTTTCCTTCGAATCATAATAATAAAAAAATATGTTTACTGCGGTGATTTAAATATAATTGTTCTTGTTTTATTTGATTTTTTTGTCTATTCAGCACATGCATTAAAAACCCATTAATGAGATAGTATTATGGTCGAGTGCGACTTCAACTTATAATTTATTTTAGAAATTATTAAAATGCTCGAAAACAGCAATTTAAGGTCGTAATACATAAAACTCATTTAAAATGTCTACAGTGAGACTGCGTTTAAATTTCATTTTATGTCGACTCGGATTTGAGTCGGTATCCCGATTAAAGTGGTAATATTGATTAATTCAACAAAACAAAGACTAAAGATTTCAACTAAAATATTAAAAAGGGTACGGTACTTACACTGTACGACGAGATAGAAAGAAAATGATTAAAAAATCGTATTGTTCTAATTCAACTTAATACCATTACGTCTATCAACGCACTATTTAGGTAGGTAGGTATAGGTAGCTTAATATTTCAATCTTAACTTTGAATTATTAATTATTAATAACTATTGTTTTAACAAAGTTTGGAGAACACATATTTAATCGAATCATCAATGTTTACCATACCAAAACCAATTAATTGAATAGCAATACTAAATACGCATTTCCCGCACAATTATTACAATATATACTATATTATAATGATGATTGCTTTGTTATTGAAACCGCGACTGCATTCCGGTTGGGCATTTATTATGTATTCGGAATTGTTATGCTTTACGAAGACGCGCGTCGTAATGATATTATAGCCGTCTAATTGAGAACAAACCAAATTGGCACTGTTTTATTTATCGCACGGGTCATTGTCTCACACAGGATTCTAATCAAGCAAGCTCCAGAAAGCTTTTGAATCAACCTTGACGCAAATCTCATGGGAAATTCCCCGTTTCGGTTGCAGAGAATTTGCATTTAAATTATCCGATTCGCACGACATCGTGTTATTATCATTCCTTCGCGCAAAATTTTAAACGCGTGTGCATTTATCGATGCACTTTTACAAAGGATTCCACTCGAACAACAAACGGGTCGTATTGTTGTATATTTAACGCCCGTACGTGACTCGTAGTGTACGACAAAAGTTGCATAATTAGTTTGCGCTCGTACGTACATTATGCGGTATATTGTTCATATACGTGCGTACAGGGTGTATACTCGCTGGCAAAAGACACCGCTGTACAAATAGGTTTCGTACACCATGTTTGGTGGATACAACTCTATTTAATTCTATGATATTGTAATAATAATGTGTATACGACTGCTTAATGCACATATACGAAGACACGGAATTGTTTTAAATTACACAAGATATGCGACCTATAGCATATATACCTATTTCGTATTGCGTACAACTTTGTACGTGTGTTTAAATCGTATTATATGTTTAGTTATTTAGTAGTATGTGTGTGTGTAAATATAAAACTATGTAATCATGGGATAACGAAAAAGCCACGTTTAGCTACTATTATGATGCATATGGTTTTTTTTGTTATACTTATAATTGTAGTTATATTAAATAATATCAACTAATTTACTGTATAATATTAATTTTTTATACAATATTGTAGGATTTATGTCCGCTCGTCAGTCGTCGGTAGGTATATTTTGAGCATATAAATAAGTAAATTACGAATCGAACAAATTTTGATTACATTTTAAATTTTGCGTGAACGATATTTATGTATGTACTTTTTTTTTTAGATATTTCTCTGGAATTTTGGGTCGTTGGGAGTAATGGTGGGGGTGAATTTAATATGGTTATGACCTCGGATGTGTCTCCAATCATAGTTTATTTTAATAAAGGTATATATTATTTATTATTTATTATTATATACTATATATTATACTATTATAACTTGTTCAATATTACAATATTACATGAAGATGGTTTATAACTAGTAATTACCATTTTAATTTTTAATAATTCTATAATATTCTATTATTGGTATACTGCAAGTATAAAATTTATATGAGTCATCAATTATATTTTAAATTAATTATATGATATCGCGAACTCGCAAGACATTGATTCAACGAGAGAAAGTTCTACGACGCATATATCAATAGAACTTACAGTATTTTATGGTTTTTTATTCGTTTTAGAATAATCCACTAGGCTTATCGAATTCTGATGCATATTAATTCATAAGTCATCACTGTTGTAAAAATCACATTTATTGCATCAATTTTCGTATATAAATTATGCAGATCGAAATGTAATTGTTTTTGAAATTTCATTCATTATATTATTGTATCGTTACTGTCGTTGATATTCGCAAAGTTCCTATTAATCAAAGCATAATGTAGTGTCTCAGTCTCTGTAAGTGAAGTTTGGATCCCTCCCTACATTCTTGCACACGAATCTGAAATGGCTCAATTCTCAACTGATGCGCATATTTAGGATAATCCGATGTTTTCAAATATTATTGTTTGGGTCGGTAGCATAAAATTATATTACGCGCATTCCAGGCATTGATTACTTCACGCATCGCGCCCACACGCACCCAAATTTTTAGTGTACCTTGTATTGAAGCAATAGCTCGATTAGCCGTGGTCGAGTTCGCCACGCAAGAACTAGTGAGCTCTGCGACGGTATAATGTGTAAGTGCTGTATGGTGTGCCTTAGAATTAATAAAAAATAGAAACTGAAATTAAATTATGCAAATAAAAGGCAAATGTAAATAATATGGTAACTATATATGTTGCTGTAATATAATAAATAAATAATAATTTTAAATAAACAAACAAATAAAAAGCAAATCATTTACAGCAACACATAACAGGAAAAATGAAATGAAAATATAATCATTGGCTCTTCCGGCCCAACAACAATTTTATAAATAAATAACTATAACGGTTTGCTCTTTGAGCACAACGATACATTAATCAAACGATTTAAATAATCAGTCCACTTGGCTCAATAGCAATAATAATAAATAATAAATAATAAATAATAACTCACAGTGCCAGGAAGACAGCGCTGACTGGCCAGCTGCAACTCCCTGTGCCTAAAATCTAAATTATCTACAATACAAAAAACTGAAGATTCACAAAGCTATATAAAAATGTAAGTATCAGCGACTAGTGTGCGATTCAAAAATATTGAAATATGTTGTATATTATAATATAGTGGCGATTAGCCCACACTCGAAACTCTATTATTGCGGTGGTTTGCGCACACACTTTACAATAATAGTAACATTCTTCTAATAATGTGGCCAACAGCGTACACCCAATGATAAAACTATAATATGTAAAAACTATTATAACTGCTTATGGCCATAGGCGGATATTTGGTTAAATTTTTAGGGGGCTATAATAACCCAAAGTAAAATAAAACGAAAAGATAATTATAAAAACAACGAATAACATTTCAAATAATGTTTCGATTTTGGGAGGCTATTAAAATACTTAGGGGGCCCCTAAGCCCCTCCTCCCCCCCCGATGTCCACCTATGCTTATGGCGATTAACGCACATACAAATTTTAAGGGAAAAAATTATATAAAACACAATGATGTTTGACGCGAGGAAAATAAAATCACACACGAATATACAAGCATATAAAATAACGAACCTTTTTTATATTTCAATTTTGTTCTTTGTAAAAGTAATAAAATGTTTAATAGGTAAAATTTGTTAACATTTTAAATATGAAGTAAGAAAAAGTATAAAGATTTTTGACAGAAGGAATTTAAGTCTAAATATGTAAATATTGCCAACATGTGAAAAACAAAATTGGACAAATCAGTACTAATCAGTAATGGCTATTTAAAACGATGGCATGACACTGGGGTGTTAACGGGGAATTTGGATTCTTCTTTAAATATATAGCTGATAATAGGTAACTTTAAGCTTATCAAACATGGTTAAACTCTAAATAATGTACGGTAGTATTCCATTAAAAACTATTATGCCCAGCCAAGTCTGTCCAATGCGAAGCCGGGTGACTCAGCAAGTTATAACTATTTTAATATTATATGTAAACACACACGCTGGATTTTTCGATTATATACATAATAATTCATAACGAAAAATATTTAAATTAAATTAAAATTACATGTGCATATAATATATGAGGGTCAAATGTAAAGTGTGTGTGTGTGTGTGTGTGTGTGTGTGTGTGTGTGTGAGTTAATTGGGCGGCCGACAGTAAACAAAAATAGTCCTTTGACCATGAAATGGCGCTTTATACATTTGGCGATATTAAAGTACCTAATCATCTTCTTTGCACTTGACTTATCAATAGTTGTTCGCCCTACTTTGGTGAGAACACTGAGAACAAGTAATATAACATCGCGAATAAGTTTACAAACCATAAAACCATTATGTACGTGTTATGAATTGTATTGGTAAGGCTTATTATAATTTAAAACCCGTATTAAAGATTTTTAACTAAAAATAAAAGGTCATTTTATATTATATTTTATATAAATAGTAAAAAATTGTTCATAAAGTCATACATCATTTGTATCTTGCATCATTATTATAACTTTATTATATCGTATTCAATAATATCTATTATTTGATCTATCATAACTTTTAATATTTATATAGTAACATTAAAAGTGATTTAAAAATAATGTTATTATATAATAATATTACCACTAAAAATTTAAATTTAAATTTAAATAATATTTATCATTATTTATAGTTGTGCATTTTTTTTCTCCTAAAAAAATTGTGCATCAATAAATTATCACACTAGAATCGAAAAGATTTATTGCATTTCCAAGAGAAAATCTCAGCAAAAAATCATGTCAAAAAATTGATTTTATGATTAATCATAATCTTAAATGAAACACGAATCTGATATCGATATTTACCATTAGAGAATTTATCCTCAAATGATTTTAAATTATTGTTAAAGAGTTAAGTTATTGTTCAAAAAGTTTAAGTCGTAGAAACTTGAATCATTTATCAGTTGAAAATTTAATAGTAGATTCTATAAAATTTGTTCTTACAGAAGTTGTTCATCCAAAACTTATTGAAATACATAGACACAATTAATTTTTATAAGTATTTTGAAGAGTAAATATTGACATAACATTACAATTTAAATAATATATATATTACATAATATATTATTCGTTTTTTAAGTATTGGGTTTTTATGCTCACACTATTATCTAGAAATATTATTCATTTAATAATATTTACATGATTATACATAAATATTTATATTTTATTTATTTTTTTTTTTTTTTAAAGGGCTTTAAGACCATCTTGCCATGGTACAAATCCTCTTCCATTCTTCCCTATTCTCCGCCACCTCCTTCCAATCCATGTCATCGTAGTCTACTCCTCTAACACTTTGGAAATCTTTTTTAGTTCCATCTTCCCAGCGTAGCCTTGGTTTTCCCAGTGGTCTCTTTCTCCTTGGGTTTTCTTGGAGTACTCTTTGAACCATTGAATCATTCTTTCTACATGCATAGCCTGCCCATTTCAACTTGCTCCATTTGATCTCGTTTATTTGATCTATTGAAAAGCTCCGTTAGTTCTTGATTATGCCTTTTTCTCCATCCTTGAAGGTCTTGGTCATATACAGGTCCATATATTTTGCGAAGTACCTTCCTCTTAAAAATCGCTAATCTTTCCTCCTCAGTCCTTCGCAACGTCCAACATTGTGAACCATACATGACTATCGGTCGTATTATTGTCAGGTATAGCTGAGTTTTAATCTCTTTGGACAGGACTTTCGAGCTTAGTAGTTTTCCTAGTGCAAAGAAGCATTTGTTTCCCATTTTTATTCTTTGTTGAATTTCAATTTGACATTCATTCTTCTGCGTAACAATCGTGCCCAGGTATTTGAAATTTCCCACTTTTTTGAACTCGTACTGACCCAATGTTATTGTTTCGGTTTTAGGAAAGTTATCTAGTTCCCTACTAACTTTCATGTATTGCGTTTTCTCCATGTTAATATGTAGCCCTACCTTTTTTGCCGATTCTATTAACCTGTTGCATAGATCGACCACTCTTTGTTCTTCTTCCTCTAGCAAGATTATGTCGTCTGCATAGGCGAGCAAACTAAAGCAAGTTCTATCCATTCTTACTCCTTCATCTCTATCAATATTCATTTCTCGGATCACCTTCTCTAATACTAAATTAAAAAGGATTGGTGACACGGCATCCCCCTGTCTAAGTTCGGTTCTAACCTCCACCATCCTTGATGTTGCGTTTCCTATTTCTACTTTGACTTTAGTCTGTTCTATACTGGCATCAACTAAATGTACTATTTTCCTTAGGAAATAAAACTGCTTCAAAATTTCGGTAATGCTAGTTCTATCTATGCTGTCATATGCCTTTTGAAAATCTACGAAGATTATATGGAGTTCCTTATTATATTCCCAGCTTTTCTGGAATAACTGCCTGATTATAAAAATCTGGTCCGTTGTTGACCTGTTTTGCCTAAATCCACATTGATAGATCCACTTTTTTGGCCAGTGGTTTGATTCTATCCAGGATGCAATATGATAATACCTTGTATGTTGTATCCAACAACGCTATTCCTCTATATTACTACAGACTTGCTTATCGCCTTTTTTGTGAATTGGGCATATATATGCTACTCCCCAATCTGACGGTAAAGTTTCCGTCTCCCACACTTCTTTTATTAACAAGTATATTCTCCCTATCATGGAGCTATCTACATGTTTTAAAATTTTTCCTTGAAGGTCATTTTCCCCGGGTGACTTGTGGTTTTTGAGCCTTTTGATCTATTGTTCTATTTCCTCCTTTGATGGGGATAGGCAGGGATCACCATTGGGTTCGTTGTGTCCATATGTATATGTATCAACTGGTTCTTCACAATTGAGTAATTTTTCAAAATACTCTGCCCACTTCTCCATTATTTCTTCCTGGTTCATCACTAAGCTTCCATCATCCTTTTTCAGAAATTTTTCTTGTCTTCTGTATCCGCCTTTAAATCTAATTACCTTATGATATAGCTGCCGTGTATTGTGTGATCTGTAATCTTGTTCTGCCTCCTTTATTATATTTTGAACATACTTTCTCTTTTCACATCTAATTATGTTATGAGCTTCTTTCCTTTTAGCTCTAAAGATTCTTTCTTTTTCATGATTGTTAGTATCATTTAGCCATTTTTCTATTGCTATTTTCCTTCTGTCCAGAGCTTCTTGACATATAACATTAAACCAGGGTTTATTCGTTCTATGGGCTTTCCCTAAAACTTTTTCCGATACTTTTCCAATGGTATGTTTAATTATTTTCCATTGTTCATCTACAGTTTCAGGGCTTGAATTATCTTCTTTCGCCATTTTCTGTATGTTCTCTTGAAACTCTCTAGCTTTCCCATTGATCTTAAGTTTTTCTACATCGTACCTGATAATTTCCGATCTTATATTTCTACTCATTGTTTTTAGCTTAATCCTAAGGTTGCTAGCTACTAGAAAATGGTCAGAGTCACAGTCAGCTCCCCTGATATGTTATTGGCAAATCTCTCATTTATCAATATATGGTCTATTTGGTTTACATGCCTACCATCAGGTGATATCCACGTCCCTTTATGTATGTTCTTATGCGGAAACATTGTACTTTTGACTCTAAAGCCTTTCCCTATTGCCAATTCTACAAGTTTTGTGCCATTGTTATTAGTCATGTCATGTAAACTGTGGGTACCAATAGTTGTTCTAAATGATCTCTCTTTCCCTATTTTGGCATTCATGTCTCCTAGTATAATTTTTATGTTGCTATTACTAATCCCTTCTAGAATTAGTTCTATCTCAGTATAAAAATCTTCTTTTTCTTGTTGTGATTTGTCCTCCGTGGGTGCATGTACGTTAATGAATACAATATCGAACCATTTCGTCTCTACTTTCAATAAAGCTAGTCTTAGGTTAATTACTATAAAATCTTTTATCGTTGAAATTATATTCTTATGTACCGCAAAACCAACTCCAAATTGTCCTCTTTCATCTAAATATTTGTATGTGCTACTAAATTAATTAGATATTAGAGGATGGAATGATGGTTATCCTTGGCTTAAATGTAGTTAAAAACTATTTAATAATGTTTACGCAATATCTGATCAATTATATTATATTATCATAATATATACTTGATATGATCACATTATATACTTCACAATAATTTGACGGCTTCCAAATGATTGTTGACAAAAAAAAATAATGTTTATATTATTATATTTGTAAATTATTATGATTTATTAATATATTTTTTTTATCATACGACTATATTATGAATCAATTTACAGAAAATTTGGTAATACAGAAAAAATTAAATTTAATATTTTAGACTTAATAAATACAAATTAATAAAAAAATTAAATAATATTCTGTATTCTAATACTTCAATATATTGTCCGAAAGTTTACACCATAATATTTGATGAATGAAAATAAAACATTCAACGACTTAACTAACACAATAAAACGATCACTTTTGTACACAATGATAGTCAATTGTCGAACACAACTCGCGATTAATACCTGAAAATATGACATACACATTGATGATTTAACGACGTTATTTAAAAATAATAATAACTTAAAAAATAAAAATTTTAAACAGTCACCGGGTCACGTTTGTTTTGTTATCGCTTCAATAATCAGTCAAATGGTTATAAATAAGGGCCGAGAGTTTATGCAAATACATGTTTTTACTAAGTACACCAAAAAGTTGCTTGGTAAACTACAAATTTGAATCATAATTTTATGTTGCATATTTTCGCATATTTTAATGATTTTTACAAATTTACACATATTTTAAAATAAAATACATTTTTACTGTATATAGGTAGTTATGACTTTTTAATTTCCACTTATAAATAATAATTCGAAAAAAATGCCATATTTTGATTATGTTCAAATATAAAAATAAATTTGTTGAAATTTATGTCGTCATGAAAATATATTTGAAAACATTTATTTATATTTTTTGAAAAATTGTCAAAATCCCTAGTTGTTAATTGTAATTCTTAAGGTAAATATGAAAACAACATGTTTCGTACCTATTAATTATATTGTGATCTTTTCCTTAATATTTTAATTATCATTTGTACCATTACAACTTTTGAAATGTAAAAATTTTTTTTTTATAAAATGCGTATTTAGAGCATATTTGAATGGTTTTAATTAATTTTAAGCGCATATTTTGTTAGCTTTTAGTGCATGAACTTCCTGACCCAAAATAAAAGGTTTAATATTTATATTTATTTAAACATATTGATACACGTTCAACTGGTTGTGTGTGCTCCGTTATCGTTTCCATAACCACTACGTTATTAAACATTAATTTTATTTTTCTATTTTATTTTTGTCTACGGTTCCCTTCGGTAAATCACGCGACGTCCCTGGGAGCCGTGACGCACAGTTTGAATACCTTTAGTATATTATAATATATATTATTATTGTATTAATATTTTATTTATTCAGGTACTTTGTTCTAGCAAACGTAATGTTACGGGTGCTTACGACACAATTGGAACGAGTGTCCCAGCTAAAGGAGACTATGCCCGTGTACGTACGCACGTAGGTATCGTATATAAATGCGCATATAATATTATGGACTGATATTATACACACTACACCAGAGCATGCTGCGAATATACGCATAAACGTACATACATATATATATATAGGTAGGTAACTATGTTTATATATATATATATATATATATATATATACGTTGGTATATCATTGCGGAAAATTAGATGAGGAATAATTTAAGGTCTGGCCATACATTACCGGCGTGAGATTGCGCATTAATAATTGTGCACGCAATTCGGCAGAGTATTTCAAAAGGGTTATGAATATTTCATTCGTGATGTGTGCTGTGCACACGCACACACACACACACACACACACACGCGCGCGCGCGCGCGCACGCGCACATACTCATATATGGACGCAAACGCACACGCTATATACCTGCAGTTGAAAGACATCACTGGTCTATAACGTATTAACGTGTACGTCTACCTCTTTCGACTGTTATTATTATGGTTCTTACACCGCTTAAATAATCTGAAAATGCTGCCACCTCAGTATTTACACAACATTTATATGGTACACCGGTTGAAAATGTTTATAAATATTAATTATCGTGTAAACCGAGTACCGACTTACTAAAAGTTATAATATAAAACGTTGTGGACGTTGTAGTAATGTGCTATATGTGTAGAATATTAAACATTCCGTTAAATGATTGTTCCTCGTTATGCATGTACTACAAACAAAATGCATCCGATTGAACTTTGGTAGTAGATGGCTATATATTAGTATAAAATAATGTAATAAGTAATAACTACTATCATAATATTTTATGTGGCACTGTACTGCACCAACATGACACTATTACACACCCATCACTGTTGCTTTATATTTCGCTTTCGGTAATACTTAAATTTAAATTATTTTTTCAGTTATTTTAAATTATCAATTCCGTTCTAAAGAAAAAATACAATTATTTTGCTAATTAAAGCTTTGAATCCTCGATGGCCATGAACCATACAAATTTTGTAGGTATATTCTAAAACCATGAACCTGTTTTGGGTACCTACAAGACTCAAATTAAATAGTATAAATCAGAACAAATATACCCAGTTAACGATAAGTTAACGAATAGTTACGATAATCCACGAAACTCTTTATAAACACAAATATTATATAAATTATAATTTCAAGAAACATCCCTCGAAATGCCGTATACGCCATTTTGGTTGCGTTAATACGTTAATACGTTATTACGGGAAATGTTATCATATCGAATTCGAACAGCCCTATGATGGATAAATGTTGATTATATTATTATTAATATAATTATTATTATCATTATTATTAAAACAATGTTGTCGCCGTCAATCACCGTTAATCCTAAATAATAATTATCTCGCACCAAGTATATCGCGAGAACGTATTTATTATAATTTCTCGGTGCAGATATAAATACTGTTTTGCCATGCCGAATTGCAATTCGTTGAAGCTGTCTGTCATGTGTTATTATTATGATTATTATTATATTTGTTACACGACCAACACAACCGATACGGCCGATTTCATCACCAAATCCGCTGCAGTCAACGTTTATCCGTCCAAAATAATACGATCTGTTTAGACGCGCGGTCGTAGGTACCAGCTATACGTCAAACAAATGGTGGAGGCTATTATGAGGGAAAATGAACAGTTGGAGCGCGAGTGGCAACGGGGAGGACTCCAAGACGTACATGGGGGAGGGGGATTAAGACTTATTTGTATTCCACTCTATGAGGGATAATCAGATGGGGCATGCCTAATCTAACCCATTGGAGACCCATTGTTTTAAATTAAATAAACGATGACGAGGAGGGAGGTAGATGTGTAAGAAACAAATCCCTTCCGCGGTTTCTCGGTTAAATGGAAAATAAAAGGTACCAGCCATGTACGAGTACCGCCTAAAGAAAATACTGAGTATAAGAAGTAGTAAATGTATAGCTGTTCGATGCACATAATATGGTATTAAAACTTATGTCGTTATGTGTAGTATTTGGCTTGTGATGGGTATTACCACAGATCAGAAGTATTACGATAAAATACGATAGTGCTCTAGAATTTTTTTTTTTTTACATTTATTAGAAGCTTGTATAATCTTTAATTAATTATTGCAATAAATAAGTATACGAAAATAATTTGCAGCTTGAAATGCATTATAAAAGAAGCCACCCAATGACAACACTTTATAAATTGATTAGATAAAATTTGATTTAGGTACTCGTATTTATTTTTGTGTTTGCTTTTTTCTTTTCGTATTTATTTAATCATGATTTAAATCTCTACACCAATTTTTCTTCGGTCTACGAGTTGGCTTACATAGAATTGTTTCGGAACCTAGAGCGGATATTAATGAATTTGAGTGGTTTGTCAGTTGGGAGCGGAATCGTTAATACAGGATCTTTGCATTTTCTTCTGTGGTATTTACTATATACTTTTAAATCTGTATGAAGTGTGCGTTTAGAAACAAAGAATGGAGCATTTATGATTACATAGAGGTTTGTAGATTGAAGTATTTGTATTTTTTTTTTTTGTGTTCGATTTTTTTGGCCTACAAACCATAATATTGAATCAAGTATTGAAATACTTAATAATAATATTTTGGTTGGAAAAAGGAAATATTATATCTGGATTCGTGCTGCTATCTAGTGGATTCAAGTTATAATAAGACAACGAAGTAATCAAGATAATTTATTTGAAAATCCACCGCGTTTCCAAAAGATATCGTGACGATATACTACTTCATCGTTTAACTAAACAAGTACAGACAAATAATAACAATAATTTATCGCCTATAAGTACCCAAAAAATTCATTCAGTCGGTAGGACTGCTACCAATTGTAGGCACTTTACCTACTATCCTCGTCCTCGTGTTACTTAATGTCTACGCGTTTATAAATTATATATTTAGTTATACGACGAGTAACGCTCAACTGAATACAAATGATAACGCACAGTATATAAAAGTTAATTGTGTTCAAATCAACTGATTTATTTATTTATACAGTGATATACTGACATCGGCTAAAATCTAATGCATCGAAACCATAGGCATATAAGCATGAACCAAGAAATCAATAATTTATTACATACCATCTTACAAACGTGGGTACAACGGGTCAAATCTGCGTCTAGTAGAATTAATTTTGAGTTTAGTAAACAAAATTGGTAAAGCATATAGCTTCAAAAAGCTTAAAAATATAAAATTAGTTTTACTGAACACAGACCTGCTATGTTGTACGATTGTAGATAACTTTTTCCAATCCATTTAATATTTCCAAGTATTTAATTTTCTCAATTTTATTTTCAATCATATTCTTATAAATTGTATCATGCTATTATAATACTATACTAGTTTTCATACCATAGTGTGTTGTCATATTTATTTATAACATTTTTCATGCAACACATGAAAATCTACATACATTTATGAATACATACCGTAAATGATAAATATTTATATGTAGCCTATACTAATATTATAATGATAAAGAGTTTGTTTGGCTGAACGCGCTAATCTCAGGAACTATTGATTCGATATGAAAATGTTTTTTCTGTTGAATAGTCCATTTACCGAGAAAGGCTATAGACCATAATATATCATTATGCTACGACTAATAGGAGCGGAGCGTCAATAACAAAAATTGATTCTGAATGGAGATGATTGGTTAACCTAGAGTAGTAGAATAGGTGTCCATATAGTGTAATATCTTATATTTAAATGATAATATTATGTTAATATTTGCTCTTTAAACGTTTATAAAAAAAAAAAAAATTGTGCATGATATGTATTTTAATAATTCTTGAATGACAGTAAGAACGACTTCTGTGCAATCTTCTATTAAATTATCAAGTATTTCGTCCTAGTGAAATTTTTTTTAGAAAGGCCATCCATGATCGAAATCATAAAGCTTAATGATGGCTACAATGCATAGCTAAATATTTGTTGTTCGTTTATTAATACTAAGAAAAGTTTTTTGTTGTAGTTAATAAAAGTGTAATAATTGCATTTTTATTCTATACTCGTACTAGATCAATCACTTATTCCACCTATACATATGTAGCTTGCAAATTTTTAATTTAAATATATTTGCGATTCTCGTCCGATACTTTTATTTGGTTAAATTTATGCTGTCTTAAAATATTAAGTGTGAATCTATGATTAACTTACTAATTATAATATCATTGCAAAATATTCGAATCGTCTTTTTTATATTGTATGTAAATAATACATACAGTTGTGTGTAAATGATATTTACAAAAGCCGTTGGGTCAAATAAATAATTATAAACTGAGGTCATAGAGCATGATATAATAAAAAGAAAAAACACTATAAAATGTATACACAGTACGTCATAGGAGATGCCCGAATGATATATTCAACCATTTGGATTTAGTAGAAAAAAAAACAAACACTCATAATAATCGAAATGAACATAGATTTAACTAGTGGATTTCCAGAGACAAGATTCCAGTTTATTGTTTATGCAGTAATTTCTTTAGTCGTTACGCTATGGTGCCGCTACAAATGGAATCGTAGGAAATTCGACAGTTTGGCAGCCAAGCTCATAGGACCTCCGTCATACCCGATCATAGGCACAATGCTCCAAATCATCGGAAAACGCAATCGTAAAATATAAATAATTACTGTCGACAGTACAAGATTAATACAAGATTCAAAAAAGCATTTTGATAACAATTTTAATAATATAATTCAATGTTTGTTTTGTAATATTCACAATACATTATTTTCAGAGGTGATGGAAAATATAATGAAAATTGGTGAAAAATACGGACCCGAACCGTTCAAACTCTGGTTAGGTACTTCATTTGCCGTCGTAATTTATAAACCAGAAGACATGGAAGTAATGTAATTTTATCAAATACTAAATAAATAAATTATTATAAGCTAACTAATATAACATTTAAGAATACTTACTATTAATTCTTTTAATAAAATAAAACTGAGCTTTTTAGTAGTTACTAACCGATTATTCGAAAATTTAATCATTATACATATACAGTCTAATAGGTATACAGTTCATTAGAAAATATTAAAAATACGTTTATCGATATTTAACAACCATCTTGTTTCAAGATCGTGTTAAATAATTCCAAGGCTTTGGAAAAGAGCAGCATTTATAATTTTTTAAAAAATTTACTCGGTGAAGGAATATTCACTACTCCAGGTTAGTACATATAGATTAAACCTTAAGTAATTTTAACCTTTAAAGTTTAACAAATAAAAAAGACAAAATTAACCGAATGAGATAGCTCATTAATATTTAATATAAGTCGGGTAAAAATTATTTATAGATTTTTGAAGAATAGCTTATGGATAACCTAGTGTTAAAATGTTGAACCTTAAGTATAAACAGAATAAATTTTATGAATTTTTATCTACAAAGTAACTTGCATATTAGCATGATTTTGACACATTTTAAACAAATTTGAAATTCACGGTCTTATAAAAAAAATTTGACTTAAACGATCTTCGATATTTTTTAGTTATGATAAGAATAACTTATAATATACATTGTATTAAATTTTAAAGAGTTTTGGGGTAGCCAAATAAATTTTATAGATATTTCAATGAAAAAAACTTACAAAAATCGAAAATTTAAATTGTCTATAAATGAGTCAAAATATATTAAAATACCTAACTTAACCATATATAGAAAAAGCCAATATAAAGATTTGGTGAAAATTTCAAGTGTTTGCATTTTTGAGTTAGAGCATTTTAAAAAAATGTATTTTGTCAAAACGTAAATTTGCGTAACATTTCCCGTTTTTTCGTAATTTTTTTATCGTTTTTTTCAACGCTTTTAAAGAGTATTGAAAAAGTTGGATTTTTAATTCACCCAAGTACCATCTACATTCACTTCCTCTCAGAAAAGTTTCTGTTTAAGAAAATCGAAGCATTTTTACTGCCCCAAAACGTCATGACAGACACACAAACTAAAAAAAAAAACACACATCATTGTAAAATCAATAGATTCCATCACTCTGTTCAGAATCTAAAATCGAATATTTCAAATACTATAAATGGCTGAAAAATTAGTAAAATATTTTGAAAAAAAAAAATGATGTGTGAATGCAAAACTAAACAACTGTTTAAAGTTCTAAGGGTATGGAGTAATTTTATGTAAAATAAAATAGGTAATAATTGTAATAAGCTTATTATTTTACGAATGCAGTTGATAAGTGGCGAGTTCACCGTCGTATGATTAATCCAGTGTTTAATTCCAATCTGATAAAACAGTTTATTCCTGTTTTTAACGAAAAAAATGAAATTCTCATTAAAAATCTAAGAATGGAAATGGGTAAAACACGACCGTTCAATCTCATGGACTACATTGCACCCACTGTTATTAATGCACTTTGCCGTAAGTCTGTATCTTGTATTTAAATTTTGTTCTACTCAAACTGTTTATTGTATGCATTATACATATATGTAATAGAAACTATGATGGGTTACAATCAAAAAACTCTGTCAAATAATGAGTCCGAATTCGCCACAGCTCTGAATAAGTACAAATTACTTCATTAAATATCGTAGTAAATACATGCACACAACTTATTTATTTTGGTTTATTTTAGAGCATTAAAATTAAATGTAATGAGGATGTATACACCATGGCTTTATTCAGATATTATATTCTCAATATACACAAAACTCACAGGTTCTGATCAAATCCTCAAAACTGCACATAAACTTTCAAATCAGGTGAATTCTAATAAGGGACCCAAAGGTGGACGTAATAATATGTGATGTGTAATGTAGTCCTTAATAAAATACATTTTAAACTCTAGGTGCTAAGAAAAATGAAACAAGCTTACGCTATGAAGCCAAAAACAAGTAATGCAAATGGTTTAGAGGATTCTATCAATGTAGGCGAAAGTGAGTTATTATTAATGTTATATTACTAATAATAAAATAAATACTAATAAAAATAGTACTAATAAAATTTCCATTTGGTTTATTTAAATTACGATGATATACATTTATATATATATATATATATAATATAACATTTTTTTAAACATATATCCAGAGAAACGTTCGAAGGGTTTATTGGACACATTATTGGAATTGAAAGACGCTGGTGCAAATTTATCCAATAGTGACATTAAAGATGAAATTATAACTATATTGACTGGTGTATGTATTTCTAAATTCAGTAAAAATGATAATAGCTGCTTTTATTGTACATTTATACAACATTTACAACATATATTTATACAGGGTAGTGAAACCACTGCTATTACAATATGCTTCTGTCTTTTGTTATTAGCTATCCATCCAGAAATCCAAGTAACTAACAATATTATAATTTAAAACTATATAATAAACTTACAATAAATAAATAATCGCTTACCACAACTTATGAATCAATATGTATTGTGAAGTACAAACATTTGAGTGTAATTATTCATTAATGGGCAGTACTTATTTAAATAAAGCATATTTGTGCCTTAATTTATTAAATTCTTAAAAATAAAATATCAAAACATGGTATTTTAGAATGATAATGATGGTTTGAAAAATGCAATAACTTTTGTTCTATTCATTGTTTTTCACTTTTTTTCGATAAATCATATTTTACTGCAGTACATTAAAAATGTATTAAACAATTTTTTGTCATTTTTAAAGTCCAAAACTTAAAACTTTAAATTTTATTCAAGTGTGAAAAAATGAAATAAGCCTTTGAGCAAGACCGATTTTTAAAATAATGTTGGGCTTAAAATTCTTTTATTTTAAAACGTTAATTTCATCTAGGTAAGTGACAAAGTTAACTATAATATTGCATACCTACCACATAATAATGTACATCACCATTAATTTAGATAGAACCTAATCTAATCTTGATAAAATATACTTGAAATAATTGTAGAATCATTTTAATTACTTTCCAAAGGTTAATAAAATATTTAAATAGTATAATTTTTCTAAAAATAATGTTTACAAAGTAAATAATTTGTACATAGTGGTAAAATAAATAATTAAATTTTCAAACTTGAGTTAAAAATATATTTTAATACGATTTTATTGTAACGGAAAATTATAAAATTTATTAAAAATAAAACAAAATGGGTAGAACAAAAGTATTTGCATTTGTTTGGAATAATCCTGAAACATAATTTATATCATACAATACAAATGGTTTATTAAAAATTCAAGATTTGTATTTTGAAGCTATTCCATTGCTTGGTATAAATTAAATTATTTTGTACCGATTCTTTTGTTTTCAATTTCTTAAAATAAAGTCTATGATGAAATTTATGACGTTTTTGACGATAGCAATGAAACAATTACAATCGAAAAAACCTATAAGTTTGTGTAATTAGAAAAAGTGATAAAAGAAACCCTAAGACTTTTCCCGCCCGGGCCAATGTTCCTTAGACAACTGCAAGATGATATTAAAATCGGTGAGTTATGATTAAAATTGTAATATTGTAAAAAATAACTACAGTTCATTGTGAATAGAATAAATTAAAATAAATAACCTTTTAGTTTCAACAACAAAGGAAGAAGAGGCAGGATAATCCAGGGATTCAAGCTTCAAAACTTTATCTTTAAGAAATTCAACCTCTGATTTAAGAATGTTATTTTCAGCCTTGAGTTCAGCAAGAAGAGAGGACAGTTTTACAATGTCAGTTTTGAGCTCTTTAAATTGGTTATCATGCTTCAGGGACTGATTTTTAACAGACACAGAAAATTCATTACGGAGAGATAATAATGCGGTCATGATGTCATCGTTGGTCGAAGAACTGCTAGCAGATGAAGGTGTAACTTTAGGTGAAGCGACAGCCAGTAATTTAGAGGCAGTTCGAGTGGTAGGTTTAATGATATTAGACATGGCACGATAGGATACTACCAAATGTACAGTATTGCACAGTGTGTTGCATATAGGGCCAAATATGTGGGAGTTAGATTAGTTTAGTAACCAGCATTAGTCTTCAAGAAATAAAATAAACAGCTGATTCAAGTCCTGGTAATGAGTATACTGATAATGTGAAATCACCGCAGTGATAACGGAAACAGAAAAATGAGTACTCACGATCAACGACCAGAAAAAAGTAGATATTGGAATAAACTGGTCGAAAACACTCACAACGCACTATCAATAGTTAAAATTTGGAATGAACAGAAACGCGGAACGGTGAGAAGTAGAAAAAATGCACAAAAAAATAGTTAATTTATAATAGATAATGTACACCAACCTTGTTATCACGAATATTGCATTAAATTATGTTAGTAAACTAATAACGCCGTTGAAGGATGGCATCGAGGATTCAGCTCTCTTTTAGGAGCAAATCATCCATCTATTTAGAAATTCATTGAAGGTCTGCAAAATCAGAGCCTAAATGAATTCCAAATCAACCAGTACATTGCTGGATTATCACCAGCACAAGGACGACGGTGTTATCGAGACACAGTATTGCGAATTAAAGAAATCGTTGAAGTCTATGGGAATCGCTACACCTCCGATTATTTGCAGGGAATTGCTCATAATTTTCAATTCCAATCTTGCTAAATGACCAAGTTTAGGGGGCACTCGTCGTTTTAAAAAATGACCTTTTTAGGGCTGTTACGGACATACATAAATGTAGGTCCTCACGGAACAATCACAGGGGGAGATTCATGTCGGAATTACCCATAACTATAACAATATAACAATCGTAGGATATGCAGTAGCAGGCATGATGTGGTTAGAACAATGTAAAAGATATTGGAAGGAATTAATAAATAAAATGTCAAATGGTACATTAACTAGGTTACGCATGAGATAGAAATAATATTAAATAATAATATATTAAATAATGTTAATATATTAAATTATCATCTACCCAC